>PVJD01006512.1:0-97321 GCA_004026545.1 Mormoops blainvillei
AACATAATTTTAGGTGTTATGTGAATAGCTCCTTTTAAAAGTTAGTACTTGTATATTCATTTTAATGAGTTTCATATAAAAACCTATGTGACCAGCATATTGCAACATGTGATTTCAGTTATTTTGCTTAGGACAAGGCAAATTATAAAGAGTGAGTCATTTTATATTATTTAGCACTGTGGCCATATCATTGCATACCATCTGAATCATCTCTGGATATAGATAATCTGCAGTTATGACTAAAATCATGTACTCAAGATTAGGACAGCTGGAGTTTGGGAATTAGTGTTATGGTAAAGATGTAGCTTTAAGGGAAGTCTCCAAGGGACCAGGACAGAAAATGGACTAGACTGGGACTGAGCTAGAGACACTAGTGAAGATGATGGTGAAATAGTTTGGGTGAGAGAGAAGGAATATCTGAATTGAGCACAGGAGTGGGGTTGGAGAACAAAGGACAGAACTTCAGCAGCCTTTAGGACTTGAAGGACTAGAAGTAGGAGTTGAGAAAGGGGAAAAGCTAGGATGAATCTCAGATTTCTACTTTGTGTGATTCAGAAGATTATGGGGGCAGCAAAGACTGGAAATATGGAAAAAGAAACAGGTTTGGAGGGAAAGAGACTAAATTTACTTAGAAAGTACTATGGGCCCTGGCTGGTGTGGCTCAGTGGATTGAGCACCGGACTGAGAAGCAACAGGTCACCGATTCGGTTCCCAGTCAGGTCACACTCCTGGGTGGCAGGCCAGGTTCCCAGTAGGGGTCCCTCGAGAGGCAACCACACATTGATGTTTCTCTCGCTCTCTCCCTCCCTATCCCTCTCTCTAAAATATAAATAAATAAATAATTCTTTTTAAAAAAAAGAGAAAGTACTATGCATCCTCAGTATATTTAAATTTATGGAATACTATCTTACATTTCATGTGTGTAAATTTTCTCAACAATTAAAATTGACAAAAAAAAAGAAATAATGATACTTTCGTTTATATATTCCAGGAAATGTTTAATGGAAAAGCACCAGCTTTTTACTGGAAGACTTTGAGTGTCCCAGTGCCAATTAACTGTGTGACCCAGGCCAAGTTGCTTGCCCTTCGTATGGGTTTCCACATCTCCAAAATGGGGTGATGAAAATAATAGTAACACTGATATCTGCCACACACATCGTAAAAAAGCTACACAATTTTTAGTGGCATGGGAAGTTGGAAGGTGCTCCTATTTTGAATAAAAAATTCTTCTTGAATTGTCTTGAATCATTTATCAAAATATCAGTAGTGAGGATCTGTCTGCCTGTGAAGAGACCAAGTTCAATAGCAAATGCATAACATTTCTCTCCCAATCTAACTTTCAAAAAGCGGAGCTACCTAGTGACTATATCCAGAAATCAAAAAAGAAACAGATGCTTTCCTACTTCAACTTCCTACTTAAACATTGTCTTTGTCCTTGAGGAAAAAGGACAAAGGCTCCACACCCCAAATTCATCTGTGTACTCAAGAGGGCTTTTCTCCCCTTCCTCTACCTCAACCCCAGGACTCAGTCATCTGAGGCTATGCCCAAGCTTGGCTGTGATTTGTGTTATATATTTTAATGCCTAATTGATAGGTAGTTTGTTAATATAAAAAAAGTCAGACTCTTCAATATAAAATGAAACCCACCCAGGGACGACGTAAACGGTCTATTTCCAATGGGGGAGAAATGCCAACAAAAGGCTCCCCAAAGCCTCTTTCCAAGGAGGCAAAAGGAAAAGACCAGACTGCCCAGAGAGAAGAGTGTGGATTCTATTTGCATGCTTCCTTCGACAGGTCAAAGATCTCAGTGCCAGAGGCCACAGGTCATTTCTAGTTGCCAGGGAGCTGGTGCTGGAGGTCTTTCACATGACCCCGCACATCCATGTCCATCCTCATATACCTGACCTTGGTGCATTACAACACCTGTCCCTCTCACCCTCTGCCTTTCTTTTTGGGCAACCAATGGCAACCCGTTATAAAGCTGTCTTCATGTTATCCGGCCTGTGTATAGTGTCTGCTTCACACTGAGAGCTGACTGATACCTCATTGCAGGAATAAAATAAGAGTCAGGATATAAAAGCTATACCCCAAATCCCAATTTCCTTGTTGCCAGGGTGTCTGATAACCCCACACCACTTACTCCTTTGTGCCATAGAAGGCAGGTTTGTCCAACAGAACTCTCGGCAATGATAAAAATGTTTAATTCAGTGCTGTCCAGTATGGTAGCCACTGGTCACATGGGGCTGTTGAAAACTTGAAATGGGGCTAGTGCAGCGAAGACACTGAACTTAAAATTGTATTTAATTGTAATCCAGTAAAATTTAAATTTTAACAACCACTAGCGACTGGCAGTTGTCACGTTGGACAGCAGAGCTCTAGAGAAAATGCAAATATTATCTGGGAAAAGCCAAACTTTAACTCTGCTGATTTTTAAGTGTTTATTGCTAGTATTTCAGGTCACCTCTAAATCCTAGCTATGGGTGGGGACAAAGGGATCCTTATTCCCCTTCATCTATTTTTTTTTTTCATCTTTATCTTCCCAAATTAAAGTCATTGTTCAGACCAGATGAGGCCACTCTGTTTGCTGTCCTGGTTTCCCAACCACCTCATCAGCACCACCATCTCCACCTTAATCGATCTCTCCCTCTCTCCCTCCCTCTCTCTCTCTCTCTCTCTCTCTCTCGCTTTCTCTCGCTCACTCTCTCTCCCCCTCCTCTTTTAATCCTCACCTGAGGAAATTTTTTCATTGCTTTTTTTTTCTTTTTTTGAGAGAGAGAGAAGGCAGAGGTGGGGGAGAGAGAGAGAGAGAGAAGGAGAGAGAGAGACATTGATGTGAAAGAGAAACACCAACTTGGTTGCCTTCTCATACACGTCCAGACTGGGGATCAAACCCACAACCTGGGTATGTGTTCTGACCATGAAGTGAGTCTGCAACCTTTCTGTCTACAGGATGCCACTCCAACCAACTAACCAACTGGGCCACGCTGACCAGGGCAGTTCAATTCTAGAAAGATATTCTGAGGAAATAATCAGAGAAATGTGCAAATATCTATAAACAAGGATGTTTACCTGCAGCATAATTTATCATAATGTCAAATTTGACATAGCTAAAATGTGTAGCAAATTAAATATTTTGTATCCATAAAATATATATTAAGCAGTGATTAAAAATGAGTCTATGTATCTATTCATATGGAACATGTTCAGAATTTATTTTTTAATGTAAAGAACCCATATATTATAATTACATTTTTTGTTTAAAACATTACATATACATGCAAGAAAATTTTAAAATCTGAAAGCTTATATACCAAATGTTATCTCCAGATTGTAGAGTTGTGAATGGGTATTTTTATACTCTTCCCTTTTCTTACCAGTGTTTCTAATGTTACCTCAATTAACAATTATTATTTTTCAATACACGTCACTATTGTCCTTAGTAAAAGCATATTAAACACTTTTTTTCTACAGAAGCCAAATCAGAAGTGAATATGTTAGTATTTATCTATTAGGATATGCTTATTTCTAGAAGTCATGCTTCTGCAGAACTCAGATACAAGTCTATCTATTGTAAATTTAAAACCACCGATTTCATGATAGAATGTTTTTCTATTTAAACTGTCAGGGTCTAATTTATGGATACATTTCTTTGACTTTTCCTTTAATTAAAATTTGATAAAGGAAGGAAGATCATCCCTGATTGGATGGATGACAAAGGAAATAAAGAAACACAAATAAATAAATAAAAACAACTAGAATGCAGACCTCTCTTCTGCTGGTTCCTTGAGATATGATCTCAGAAAGAGTTACTTAATCTTTTTCTAACCTCAAATTAGTTTCCCTGTATATGGAGGTAAAAATAATAAATAATTCAGGTAAATGTAATGAGTGTTAATTAAGATATATATGGAAGAGAAGAGTCATTCTGTAAATTTAAAATTTTTCATAAATGTTAATCAGTGTGCATGATGACACTCTGAGTTTATTTTTCTCTGTCACTAACTCATTGTGAGACCTGGAGTAAGTCACTTAACCTCAAGGATCATCAAGTTCTTCATCCTTAAAACAAGGGGTTGAATGAGGCTGGTGGCCTCTGAGGTTCTTTCTGACTGTCATTCTATCATTCTGTGATTCTACTGGCCTGTTTGTGCGTCGTGACAGCTTCTTCCAGAGCCTTGGAAAATTATATGGAAATTGAGTTCATAGAGTTTGGCAGGAAACACGAAGCTGACTTTAGAGCTGATGTGATGATGGGTAAGATGGCTTTAGAAGAAACACTCTGTCTCAGTGTCCTCTGAATCATTTCCTCTCCAAGTAAAGGCAAAGACGAAGAGTAAAGAAGATCTGCAATGACTGTACACATGGAAACTGACCAGAGCCGATTTCCAAGGAGACTCTTGGAGAAAGCTGCACCCAGAGGCTGAGCTCCGGCCCCCTTGAAGGTGGCCTCTGCCTTCCCAACAGGTTCTGGCCGACATCTTGCACTGCTTACCTTGGAAAGCCCTATGATGCAACTGAATGGTAATGACTCTTTAAATGCATTTATGGCACCAAAAAAAAAAAAAAAGTTTGTGAGAACATTGAGCAGAAGAGGTTTTCTGACCAGAGGATGTGTTACTTATTGAAAGTAACTTCTGGAAAAAAATGTCATTTTTCTCTTTTGTAAAACATATAAAATATTCAGAAAAACAGAATATCAGAGGAAGAAAGGTATTTAGTAATCACTTAATTCAGCCCAATCTTCTACAAGTTAGAAACGGAGACCAAGTCAGGGGCGGGGGGCGGAGAGGGGAAACAATAAAGAAATTGATTTACTCAATACTCACTATGTTCCATTGCTGAACAGGATCTCAATATGTATTTTTCATATATATCTACACATACATATATAATGGATATGTTTAATATATATTATATTTAAGTAGGTATGATACTAAGATATGTAGATAGGAATCATGATAGCAACCCATAAAATAGATAAAATTCACCTCTCTTTCTTTAACAAGGAATCATAGATTAAGGTAGGTGAGTGACTCCTCAAGGTCACAAACCTAATTAGCGGCAGAGCTGGGCCTTTTGTCCTTGACAATCAGAATCAGAGAAAAGGAAAACTTTTTTTTTTCTTTTTCTTTTTCCAGCTTAGAACATCCGGCCCAGGGATGAGTAAGCAGACACTAAGGTACTTTTTTAACTTCCTAAAGATATAACAACTTGGATGCCTCTAAGTATCAGCCAGTTATTCCTTTATAGTCTTGCTTTCTATCCTGGCCACTGGCAAAGTGGCATTATTATCCTGTGAGTCATCATGTTAATAAATAAATCTAATTTGAAGATACCCCTTCTTCACTTTCTGGCACAATTTAACCCTCCCTACTTCTTCCCATCCTTTCCACTCCCATCAACAGTGCCTGGTATCTAAGAACAAAATGTCACTGAAACAGTTGCATGAAATAAAGAGAGGACAATAAGATCCTACAGTATTGCAAAATCATGACTTTGGAAAGTGACATTTGATGCTATTTGAGATGACTTACAGAGTGAGGGTTTTGGATGGCAGAAAGAAATATGTTCAAGGATACACTACAGTTTAAAAAGAGACTGTCATCTGAAAAATATTTAATGCTCAAGGAAGGATATGGAGGGGGAGTGGTCAGGTAACAAGTCCACATTTTTTCAGCTCTTCTTCCAAGCTCCCCAAACAATTTCTACCTCGGTTTGTGATTGTATTTATCTTTCTTCATGTGGGTCATTTCTTTTCACATTTGTATCTTCAGGGGCGAGTGTTATTTATTAAGAAGACAACACCTATGCCAGAGCTTGGCATAGAGAACATTTTCACAAATATTTGCTTACTGCAAAAATAAGTTTCATGGGAGTAGAAAGAGTTAAACGAGGTGGTTTAAGTTTCTGTCTGCATAGAATTTCTTCCTTTAGGAAGCATCTCTATCTAACACTCTAATAATTCTCACTTTGGAAGATTCATGCCCCACACTGGCCCCAGGGTTGTGAACCCTGTGAGAACTCACTTCCTCCTGGGCTTCCCAGGTCAGGTGAATGCAAGTGATCTAAGCCTGGCCAGTCAGGGCTCCCCTCAAACACTCAAGCACAATTGGGAAAGATCTGTTCATCCTGATTTCATGTACTATCAAGACCAAGAAGCTTGGAACAGCCATGGGGCCTTTTTCTAATACAAAAGAGAGAAAGAAATGAGAGCGTGTGTGCATCTCGGTACCATCCTATAAAGATTTGAATGCAAGACTTGAATACATGAATATGTGCCTTCTGTTTTTTCAGTTATAGATCCAATAAAGTCTCTAACAATCTGAGTTGGGGTTCTCTCACTAGCAACCAAAAGAGACATGGCCAATGTAATAAATCATATGACTTTGTAGAGCCCCCTCCCCCACTTCTATCTTTCAGATTCTGTTATCCCACCCAGAGGTAGATGGAAAAAATAGACTCAAAAACTCCATATAAAGGAACCAACTAAAGGCCTCAGGGGTGATCCGTGTTAAAGAAAAATCTATATTGATAAGAGTTTTCTAGGCCATGAGAAAAGTCTCAGCAACAAGCAAGAATAAAATATTTTCTTCCCAGATTTTGAGTGATGGAGCTTTTATATTTAACCTCTTCCCTGCTCTCCTAGGTATGGGACAGTCCACGTGTAGCGGGAAGCTACCTAAAGTGGACTCAAATCAGAAAACCTGGGCTCCGTCATCTACTCTGCTGTCCCCTCACTGTAACCTCAGATAAAGGCCACATGAATTTTTTCATATCTCACATTTCTTATTTCTAATGAGGGGATAATAACAGCTATTTCATGGGTGGTTGTGGGCATTACATAAAATCATATATAAATATAAGAGCCTGGTCCAGTGCAAGACATAAAACATTTTACATATGTCTCTATCATAGCAATTGAATCATGCAAAAAAGACTTACTTAACACCTACTATGAATTGGGGTCTATTAGGTGCTGGGATAAAGTAGTGACCAAACTAAGGCTATAACCCTTGAGAAGCCTACATACTAATGAGGGAGAAAGATAATAAAGAAAACACACACACATATATATATCATAACAGTATAACGTGATGTGATATAACATAACATAGTATCAGGAATTGATAAGTGCCATGAAGAAAAATAAAGCAAGGTAAAAAAGTAGCACTTCGTCTATGGCAGCTATGGAAGGTATCATTAGGGAGGTGATCTCAGCAGAGCCCTAAATGAAGTAAAGTGGTAAGCCATGTGACTATCTGGGGTAGAACATTCCTGGCAAAGGAAACAGCCATTGACTTGCTGAAGGACCAGGAAGGAGGTGGCTGGGACTTTCTGCAGCTCTCATAGCCTTCTTCAGAGCATGAGTGGTAACACTAGGGGAGAAAGGCCAGGCCGAAGGATGAGAATTGCCAAAAGTCCTTGTTATCGCTGTTGAGTAATTGAACCAGGCGAGCAGCTGCCATCTCCAAACTTCTTTTTATGTTATGGGAGAAAATTACTGCTCTTTGGTTAAGCTGCTGTTAGTAGATGTTCTGCTATCGTAAGTGGGAAACATTTCTAGCTGAAAAGTTTTTTCAAAAAACACTAAGTTGCCAGATATAGTTCCTACTTTCATGAAGCTTAAAATAATGAGGAATATTAAAGGCAGTATCAAAAAACTGTCCCAATCTTGTTGCTGACCATTGTTTAAGATTGGTCTTTTATTGATAATTATTTAGAAATCACTCTTATTCACCGATTTGTTTTAACTTGTTTAAGTTCTACAAATGGGTCTACATGGTAGACTTTAGCTAGCATGTATGCATGCATGTGCACATGTGTATTTGCACTAGTGCCATGGGGCACAAATTCAAAGGATGGGTAACAGGTTGAGTGGATGTTTGTGCCCCAATTGGAAATAGCATAAATAAGATTGCTTCTCTTAGGTTCTAAAGGATGAACTTCAAATTGAGAGCTTATACCAGTGAGTCAGTAGGTGACTAGAGTGGTCACTCTTGAATTCTCAGAAGGAAAAGACATGGGCCACCTTGCCTTAATGCCTTTCATTTCAAAGGCATGAATGAGCAGTTCCATCTTCAAGCTGGCTCCCCTTCACGTGTGACCCAAGGCTCTAAGTGGCTGCAGTTGTTACGACTCTCACTGGACAAGAGCATTTACTTGCAAGTTTACAACAACAATCACCCACACATGTGGACAAAACCAACCAGAGTTCTTTGTGTGAAAATCTCTTTGTCATCCTCTGTCAAGCTTATTAATTACCATTCCATCAGCTGGAAGACAGAAGGCCCCCTACAATGCCAAGCTGGCTGAGGTAGGCACCCCATTCATCACTAGACAACAGACATAATGTATACAGATCTGATTCCAGACAGAGATAACCCTTCATGGCAAAGGCTCACAGCCGTGTGGTTTCCAAGACACCCAGTGCTTTAAAGACAGGTTTACCTTTCAAGTTTAGCTTCTCAAGAAATACGTTCACCTTAGTAAGAAAGAGAAAAAAAAATTCTGCTTATGAGTTCAACACAGAAAGTCCCTGTTTTACCTGTGAATATGCCATCTATCTTCAGATTTTTAGTACGAAGTGGAGCCAGCAAGACACTGCCCTGTATATAGCTTAAGACATAATCTACCCCCTTGCTAAAGTACATATCAAATGAGATCATATATTTGGGAAAAAAAAATCTTTGAAAACATTAAAACACTGTATTGATATATAATAATGAGTTCTGTGACTCTTGATGTAAAGTAATGACAGTGTTATGCCCTTGTCTAAAAAAACTTCAAATGCTCCCATTTTCTACAGGATTAAGTCGTAATAACTCCTTACCACTAACAGGAGCTATTTATTCCACTTCCCATAAATCTCTGTAAAATAAAAAACAGTGTGATGATGCTTTGGATTCACTTTCCAAAAGTCAGTAGTAGCACTGGAGAAACACTAACGCTAACTGCTCTTCTCCAATACAGTGATAAATGCAGTCATGCATCACTTAACGATGGGATGGGAATACATTCTGAGAAATGCATCGTTGGGCGATTTTGTCATGCAAACATCACAGAGTGCACTTGCACAAAGATAGAAGGTATATCCCACACGCTCCTGGGCTATATGGTGTAGCCTATTGCTCCTAGGCTGCAAACCTGAACATGCTACTGTACTGAATAGTATAGGCAATTACTAACACAATGATAAAAATGTGTATCTAAACATAGAAAAGGTACAGTAAAAATATTGTATGAAAGACTAAAAATGGCACACCTGTATAGAGCACTTACCATGAATGGAGCTTGCAGCACTGAAAGTTGCCCTGGGTGAGTCAGTGAGTGAGTGGTTAGGGAATGTGATGGCCGAGGACATGACTGGGCACTAAAAACACCGGGTCCCACAAGGCCTCCCCTGCTTCCTTTCAAGAGGGTCAGAAATAGAACATCAATGCTGTCAATACTGCTCTGTCAACAGTGATGTGGGCTGGATTGACTGGAAATATTGAAACACTAACTGGGTAAGGCATAGGTCACCAAAATAATGACTGTCAGAAGGTAGTGAAAGGTGGCCTGAGAATCACTAGGAATCAGGAATCAAGATGGAGAGAAAACGGAACATGGATTGTCATGGCAATGTGACTTAGTCTAGTACACATTGTTGAGGTGGTTTAGGAACTTTGTGGTATTTATTTTCAAAGAGATGCCCTGGTTGGTGTGGCTCGATGGATTAAGTGCCGGCCTGCGAACCAAAGTGTTGCCAGTTTGATTCCCAGTCAGGGCACATGCCTGGATTGCAGGCTGGTTCCCTGGTAGGGGGCATATGAGAGGCATCCACACATTGATGTTTCTCTCCCTCTCTTCCTCCCTTCCTCTCTCTCTAAAAATAAACAAATTTTTAAAAAGATGGTGTTTATAACATGGAGTAAGTATAGAACTGAGGACTCTCAATATTTTGACTTTGGAGTTTTGTTTTTAGTTCTGTTGTCCTACCTGGCACAAAGGGTTCTCTCTGGCATTGAATTAATGCAAGAAATAAAACTTATCTATGCTTTAGATCATTACAACCTGAAATTATTTCTAAAGTACAGGACAAGCTGGCTCCACACTGCTACAGAAAGCTTTCCCTAAAGTGACCATGATCCTTAATACTTGTTAGCATAACTCCTGTGAATCTGTGTCCTTCAACAGAACTTTGGGTCCTCAACAAAGAATTTATAGCAATGTACCCTGAGGACCACCAAGCTAGATCTGGGAGGGCTGTGGAGCCTTCTGAATATGTAGCTCTATGGGGACAACCTCCTCTGTGCTAAAACAGGTCTATGGATTATGGATAGGGATGCAATTTGTGTGCTCAAAATTGAGGTGCTGTGAGTGAGAGGGAGTTTATTGCCAAGCCCCAGAGATACTGCTGCCATTAGAGAAAAAATATAATAAATCATACCTGAACCATTTACCCTTCTATTTTTTACAGTAAATTCAGCTCCATTATAATCTTATGAGAGCATCGTGGTCTATGCAGCCTGCCATTGACCAAAACATTGGCATGTGGCACATGACTGTATAATTGGTAAAAATCATAACCACAGAACGAGGCCACCACACTGACCTGTTGGGTGCCAGCCAACTGAATCAAAGAGCAGATATCTACTTTTCTGTCCTAACATCACCCCCTGAAAACAGAGGGGGAAAAGTCTAGGTCTAGTGGCCTCAAGGTTTAAGTATAACTTGTTTCCGATCTAATTATTTCCAGAAAGTTCTACCTAATGGTATTTCCTTGCCCCATCTGTCTCTTCAACCAGAAACCTGGAGGTGAAAAGAGTGAGTTGCACAATTCAAGCACAAACCTTCTCTGAGGCCCCAACACCATCAAAGCCCTCCAAAGATGAGGGAGGGGCATTCTGGCTGAGTATATGCAAAGGTACTGGACAGGGAAGAAGAACATTTTAAGAAAGTTGACTAATCCAGTGTGACTGTGGCAGTCAAGCACCCACAAAGACACAGTAAGAGGTGAGACTGAAAACACGCATCTCCATGGTTTGTAGAACAGAACCTGGCATGAAGTACTATATAATGGTTTGTCAAAGAAAAAACATGAAATCATTTAAAATTTATAACAACCCTATGTTATTATCCCAGTTTCATAGCTGAAAAAACTGAGGCAATCTAACTTCAGAATGTGTGCTTTTAACCACCGTGGGTCAGAAAGAGGGTCCTGATACCTCATTTCTGGTTAAGATGTCTAGATACCATTAGCCTGTTTTTGATAGGCTGTTTCTGAGTTGTTGGGGAGATGGTGTAGCAATCCAGCCTTGGCAGAGAGTCTCAAGTTTCCAAGAGGTACAAAAGATGGATCGTCCCTCTGCCCTAGAGAGCCCCATAAGGTGGCCACTAGGCTAGAGCTGCTAGTTGCTGAAACCAACTACCTTGCAGAGCCAGGGGACACACCTATCAAAGGACTGTGACCTGAGGCCACCAGCTGGAAGTCAGTAGAAAAATCAAGGAGAGTTTCACAAGTGGCTACCAATAGTTAAGATTCCCTAAGAGATATAAAGGAACTTACGGTCCCCAAAGAGCAGAGGCTATAAAACCTCTAAAGTAGATACCATTAGTGTTCTTATCCTTGATATCTGATTGAACAGATTCCTCAACAGTTCAAAGGCTCCCGCCAGGTCATGTGGTTGCCCAGAGACAGAGTCAGTGCTAGGCGTAACTTCTGATTCCTTGTGTAATACTCACATGCTTCACCCCTACTCTTTAGATCACCTTGTCTCCAGGTCATAGAAAGGACCTGGTATTTCATATTATTGCAACAGAGTCCCAGAGTAGATACTTGGCCAAGACACAGCTGTAGTCACTGCCTAGAAATAGTCCCCTCAAAGCTAATTCTGGTTTGTAGCATATCCAGTCATAGCTGCACCTCACATCCTGCTGAATTACGAAATGCAGCAACATAACTTACTTTCCTCTCAATGCCAGCCCCTGTGGGCTAAATGGCAGTGAAGAGCAGTCTCTCGCCACGGACATCACTTTGAAAACGCCAGCAGGTGAAGCTGTGGGGTGGAGTTTATCTGAAAGTTAGAATGTGACGAGAAGTTGAACTTCAGCCCCGGATTGACTATGAAAAATTAATTTCTATACTGAAACATAGGGAAAATTTTACATTATATTACACCCCAAATCATGGCAGTCTTCTGAGCCAAAGAAGCAGAGCAAAAGAAGGTACTGGGTGCCTTCGGGCCCTTAAATATACCATTGGCCACATATCCCTAAAATATCTGCAGATCATCTTTATAGACTGCAGGAGGGTAGCCAACTGGGCCTAAAGATGAGGATGTGAGCAATCTTAACATTTCCATTTCTGTCTCTTATACTACCTTGTGGGCAATACCAGGGAAGACTTTGTAAACCAGAGCTATGTAAGAGGCTGAAATGACTTTTCTCCCCAATCCTGTGTTAGTTCATGTCTGCCAAGAAGCAGATACCTAGGGGCTATTAGACCTGAAAGAAGTTTACTAGGGAAGGGAGCAGAGAGTGGAGAGTCCTCAGATCAGGACGTAGGTCTGACACCTGCACAAGGAGAGAGGGAAGGAAGGAGGCTTGTGTAGAAAGAGTCTCACATTGCAGCACAGTTCCAAGAACGCTTCAGCTGGGCCGAGGGGGAGTCTCCAGCCAGAGATGCCCATTGGTGGAACATATATCCAGAACATCTCAGAACAGCCTACAAGTGATGTGTCTGGAGGGCCAACGCCATGGTAGATGCAGAGAGGCAACTGCCATAGCCATCAGTAAATTATGTTTCTTACAGGGGGAGATGTAAATAACACGTTTTCTTGGTTGCTACAACTCATAACCATAGCAACCAAGGATCAGTGTTCAAAAAAAACAGACAAGCCAACTCTGGCTAAAAAGTGAAAAAAAGAAAAAAAGGAATTTATAGGACTGTATTGGGCTCACAGGATTTATGGGAAGGCAGAAGGTGGGGTTTAGGAAATGGGCAGGAACCAAGGTATTGCCTCAGAAAAGGCCTGATCAGGATGCTGCTGCCGCCGCCACTGCCACTGGACACCAGACTCTACCACGTCCTCTGCATAGAAACACCACGGGCAGCAACGCTATTGTGACTGGACATGGATGCCACTGCCGCCACTGCCACCGAATAAACAAATTCTGAATTGCTGGCGTTTCTCTGTACCGGTTGAGTTATATGCCGAATGTAGGAAGAGAGCAGCCAATGGGTCACTGTCCTGGCCCTCAGATAGGGTTGTCAGGTATAGCAAATAAGAATACAAGATGCACGGTTAAACTGAAATTTCAGATAATGAAATTTCTTTCGTATATGTATATCCCTTGTAATAACTGTAGTATATATACTTAAATATATAATTTATTATTTCCCTGACATTTAAATTTAACAGTGTTTCCTTTACCTGTCAACCCTACTCCCAGGGGCCATCAGGAGGAGAGAGTGAGTGTGTCTGGTGTTTAGTGTCTGGCACAAAAGGCAGTAAATCCTACCTTCTACCAAGATTCACACAGATTATTATGCTGTGCTGCCATTGATGGGAATGTTTACTCTTCAGAGTCAAATTAATATGTCAGCCCTTGTCATAATGCATGTAAAAGGAATCCCAGGTATCTAGCTTCTCAGAGATACATTTTGAACCCAAGTACCTCAAGGACTGGATGAAGTGTAATAAAGCAATGTCTGATCTTGCATCTCACTGAAACTTGTTTTCCACAGATGCATAAATACAAAGTATTTGATATTTCACATACTTTTCAGTGTCCAAATCTGGGCTTCATCCAGAGGCAATAACATGCAGGGGCCACCGGGGACACTGACCACAGCTGCATCTGCCAACTCCATTGGGCTGGAGAGTTTTCTCAGACATAAGGCACTCGGACGACCTTCATGGACAGAGTGGGTCCTTTGGGCTGGGGTTATTACCAGGTCTCAGTGAGCACCACATGCCAATGGTACTTCAGCAATTCCTACAAAAGCGCGGCCTCCATGAACTCAGCCTTTGACCTAACAGAAAGGTATTCTCTCTAGCCCATGGGGCCAATCGGCCTTGTGCCTAAGATTTTCAGGTGGATCTACCGCCTGGACAGGAGTTATGCCCAGAAGGACCAGGAGTACCTCTGAAACAGGGTGCAAATAAAAAGGAGGTATCATAGTTCTTGAAAAACAGTTCCCCAGATAACCAGCACCCTGTGTCCCAAGCCTTCAGGACTTTTTTCTCAGCAGGGTGTCCGGCCTTGGAATGTGCCTTCTGGGGACCAGGTTGGGGAAGATCCCTGGCTGGGCCCCTCCCACAGGGCAGCTTGCCTTCAAGGTCTCCCCCAGGGCAACCGGATCACTTTATCTCTGTCCTTTACACATCCTTTTACCAACTTTTTCAAACAGAAGAGGAAAATGTTGTTTTTATAGTGTAACCCCCTCCCTAAGTGACAACTCGTCTAGACAGTTTCCGAAAGAGCCTCTTTTCAGAGCCCTCGTGTGTGGGCTGGATGGGGAAAGAAAAAGTGTTTTCCACAAGTCTCACTAGTATTTTACAGAAATGTCTACGATGATTCTATTTTGTCATCTCCCCCTGCCCTGAGCTACACACTCAGACCCATACCAGAGTTTAAATCATCTGTGAACTTACTTTTATTCACAAATAGTTATTAAGTGTATTTATCATTAGGTGCTTGGCATTATGCTAAGCACTAGTGACAAAAAGACGAAGAAAGTAACCCGTGCCTTCAGAGCTTCCTTCTTTTTATACCCCACAGAAAGAAATACAAAACTTTACATACAATTCATTTCAATTAAACCAGCATTTACCTAGTAAATTGGATTTCACAGGAGAGTAAAGTCTCTAGGAAAATAAAATATTATTGAAAGTACAATAAGTGTTCTTCCTTCTTTCCTTCCTTTCATCCAATAAATATTTATTAAATGTTTATCAGGTGCCAGCTGCTGTGCTAGTCTTTGGGTATCCAAGAGTGAGTAAAAACTCTCAGGGATATTGCTCTCATGGAGAGTACAGTCTTGTAGGAGACAGACATGTTCCAAATCATCCTCACGATGAAATCATAACTGCAAACTGCGATACCATGTGTGATGGTCCATGGTGGTTGAATGAATAAAAGGGGTACTAAGAAAACATCCAACGTGGGTATCTAAGAAAGACCACAGGACCATGGAACTGATGTTTAATTCAGCAGAGAAGAGTAAGGCTAAGCAATGCAGGGGTCAAGGGGATGAGAGGCACCAGGCTATGAATTTAGAAATTTTGTGTCAGCCTTTGAGGTATTCATTATCTTCATTTTGTGTACAAAGAAACTGAGACTCAGAGATTTGAAGTAATTTGACCACTGTCATAGGGCTCACAGTATTGGTAGAGCTGGGATTCGAAACCAGGACTGCCTGACTCCAGAATCTACATTCTTTTCATCACATGACATCTCTTTCCCCATAACAAGCAAAATAATGAACTACGCTCTCATTACCTGACAGCCCATTGAGTTTTATGGTCTTCAAACACCCTAACACATTCCCATCTCCCACAGCAAAGCATTATCTGGTACAAAACGTCAATAATGCTGAGTTTGAAAAACCTTGAATTAGAGGTATCCAGGGAACCCAGGAAAGATATAGGAAAGCAAAGGAATCTATAACATTCCCTAGCAGCTAAACAGGGTGCGCTATTTACGTATGTTAAAGTACTTAATCCCATTTTACAGATGATGAAGCCGAGGTTCAAAATTTAAATAACTTTCCAAAGGCTGAACATTTAGCAAGAGGTAACACCAGCGTTAACCCAGATCTGATTCCCAGTGTTCGTTCCCCACATCACAGCCACGTTGTTCAGTAGAACTTCTCTGACTTGAAATTGGAATTGAAGTTAAACTCTGGGGATGAGTATATTAAGTCCCAATCAGCAGACTAAACTGAGGCTCCTGGGGCCATAGTTATACTGCCGGGGCTTTAAGAAAGCTCTGCGACGATATGGGCGTCATGAAGTAGGTAGCCCAGCAGTGGGGAAAAAGGAGAAAAGGGGAAGGTGGAGAAAAATTGAAGAGCTAACCCAACCCGAGGCCCCTGAATCAGAGACACAGGTAATGAAAGGTAATTAATAATATAGAAGTTCCATAAACTAATGAGAACAGTTGTAGAAGAGGGGAGAAATACCAGGAATAAAATCGTTAGACTATAAAACCTACCGCAAATAGGAAAAGACGGACATGAGACATAACCGAGAAAGGGGTTAGAAATACAGTGTATTTATCTGCTCATTCAACTGATATCTAGGAAGAGCCTGCTTTGTGGCAGGTACTCTCCAAACACTGGATTACCTGTGGGTAAGCGGATAGATGCAGTCCCTGCTATTGTGAAGCTTACGGTCTGGTGAAACACATCAAAACACGGCCCCATATTGGTATAGGAGTGTGTGTATATATACAAATATTTAGCCTCAATTAGATTTAGTGGCAGTTAGGAAAAGCAAAAGGCTATTATGCAACCCCGAGTTTCCATGTTTTCTTAAATTATGCATCCTCTGTCAGTCTCTTTACATGCTTTCTTCAAGGGTAACAGCATAATGATGATAATGATCTTCTTTCTTGTGTTCAAAAAGATTGCTCAGCAGCCTCTGATGAGGCTTAAGGACTTAGGGAATAAAGAAAAAAAGAGGACTGCTTTTGGAGTGGCACATTAGAGGAAATTATCTGGGAGGATGAAGCTCTTTGGAAACAGAAAGGCTCTTTCTAGAGTGACCTAGTTGAAATGATTTAAAATATATCATAGTTGGCACTCTAACAATGTTATAGTCCTAATTTTCTTGCTGCTGTTTCCATCCTCACATCCCCCTATCACAGAGAGCTTCATAACATTCAGTTTTAAAACAAAGTGATTAAGGAAAATTACAGACTATTTCGGGGAGATTGCTGATAAATCTATGAAGCAGATAAATTCCATCTTCAGAATCCATTCATACCCAAAGCCTAGAGAGGTGCCAGCCCATGGTAAGTGCTCATTAAATATTCGCTGAATGAATGAATAAATATTCTTTTGCTGCAGGAGTTCCTGCCATTCTAGCAAATACTCAGTGCTCTCTCACTCTTTGATAACTGCAGGGTCACCCTCGTAGTGTCTGATGCCAAACATTCATTCATGTATTTAATAAGTACTTACTGTACGGTAGACATTATGTTACCAGAAACTTCATGATAGGGGCATTATTATACCTACTTCTTCCATTTGCTATTTAGCTGTGTCATCTAGAAAATGATGTCACAGTACAATGGAAAATATTCTTTTTTTAATGTAATATATTTCAGCAAGAGTTTCTTTCTGCTAAAAGAAACAGACCTCCTCAATGGAAGAAATACATCAGAGAATGCGTTGTGCAGAAAGAACACTTCCCACAACCTCTGATCCTCCAAAAAACTGATTGCAGGAGAGAACAGAGACTGAGGATACCCAGAAAGCTCAGATTAAAGAGACAAAACGCCTGAGAGGCCATCTGAGCCACCCATCCCCAAGCTAACAGGGAAAGCAGACAGCTTAGCACTTTCCTCAGTTTAAGGAACGAAACCAAAGTTCATGATATAATACAATGAAGAATAAATATATTTAAAATACATTTCTATAAAAGCCCACACCTCCAGGGACACCTTCACTCCAAGTGCTACATTAGTACCATGAACTCTTAACACCATTGTTTAACATAGGCCCTTATGTAATAACAGGAGAAGAGGTCTGCAATATATTATTAAGGGCAGATAGCAATCTGAGAAAGAATGTATTATATAATCCATTTTGCATGTGTGTATACTATATACATGAGTACATACATTGTTTAAAAATAAACTGAGGCATGTTAAAAGTTTCAAGAGTTTATTTGAACAAAAATGAACTTGAGTCAGGCAGCATCCCACTAAGCGGATATAAAGGAGCTCCAAGGAGCTGTACAAAATAAAGACTTTCATAGGTGGAAGGGAGCGGGAACAAGGAAGTTACACTAGGCAAAAAGCAGGTTGGTTATTTTAAGGCGACTTTCCTTTGGGAATTAGCAGGGGTCTATCAGGCAGATGACCTAACTGGTACTGATCAAGTGAGTCCTGATTGACTGATTTAAGATTTCATGTCTGGGAGGGCTGAAGCTGTAATTAAGCCTTGTTTGGTGACATGTGGCTTAGCATGAGCAACTCCGTTTTGGGCCCATTGTTTAAAAAAAAAAAAATATATATATATAGATAGATAGATATAAAAAATACATATATATAAAATCACATACCTTTTTATATATATATTTATTCAGTCTCTCTCTATATTATATATATATAAATCATATATTATATATAATTATTGTATGTAATATAATATTAATTATATATATTAATACATCATATATTAATATATAATATGAATTATTGTGTGTTACATATAATTATTCAGTCTCTATAATATCAATTTTAAATCTCTTTGTGGCATTTAGCATTTATTTTTATTTTTTTAGGTTATTTCTTAGCTCTATCTAACCATCTATCTATCCATGTCCTACCTGTCTACCTCCACCTCCCACTAGAATGCCAGCTCCAAGGAAACAGGAACTTTGCCTCTTTCATTGACAGCCAGTATCACCAGTGCCTGGACACAGCCCAGTGTTCAATAATTAGGTACTGAAAGAAGAAAATGAATAAATTTGTAAATGCACAGAAAGAGCTTTAGAAGGAAAAGGTGGTTACTTCTGGGAAGGGAAATTGGTAGAAGATCAGAAAAGAAGGAATGAAGGAATCTGTTTACTTAATATTCCTCTGTATTTTGTGAATGTTCTACAACAAACTTGTATTTATAAAATTAAAAAATGGAGTTTTATAAAGACTTTTGTAGTGCAACTTGATCAATTTATACACAGATTATAATTCAAGTTTCTGCAGTGGAGTTAAAAGTCCTACACCATGAAGATAATTACCCCTAACAAAACAGTATGAGAGAAGAGCATAGAGTACACGGATAAGAACTGACAAGAAATGCAAGAGGAAGAACGCAGATTAGATGTAACCATTAACTAACAATTTTGTCATCTTTAGAAATCCCTGGCCTCAACCTTTTAGGTAGATGGCCCCTTCTGGATTGCTAAAGAGAAGCTGCTAGAGCTAGAAGCTGGTTAAACCATAAGGGATGCCTTTAAAAGACTTACTTTAGTCTGAGAGTGCCACACCTTATGTTAAACATAGTAGTTACAAAGATGCACATTCATTTCCTGCCTTCAGGGAAGAGTTTAAAGCCTGATAGGTAAGCAGATGTGTGAATAGAAGGATTGCAATACAATGTGCCGGTATCTGAACAGATGGCTCTTGGCACAGCAGCCACGTTAGTTCATATCATGGCCTATTGTATTGCAGTTCAGTGTTTTGAAGAGTGACTAGGAGTTTGCTTATTAAAGAAGTTAGGACGGAGTTAGGGTAAGAGTTTATGTCTGGTAATTCTTGGAGAATAATGACAGTTCTTATAGCAGCAACTAATGCTCTTGAGCTTTTCATGTATTGACATTGGCTGTGGATGGGAAATATCAAGAAGGGGTGACTGAAAGGCAGTATCCCACTTCCTGAAGCCCTGCTTCGCTAGATCTTATTATGGTAGCTAATGGGAAAAGTGCACAATAAACGTTAACGATTACCTTGCTGTTCTCTTGCCTCAAGATTAATATTTTAATTTTGCTCAAAATCCTAGTCCTTTACCCTTCAGATAAATATTGTAAAATGATGGCTAGGTCAGACTACAGAAAAATAGAGAGTTTATTCCTTCTCAAATGTACCACATGGATGGGTGGACGTGTTATTTCTTTGAATAAGAGTTATCAATGGGCAAAGCATCTTATCAACACCTCCACCATTTTATGTTCTTACTGTACAAAGCTACCTGCAATTCTGCAAACATGCATACTAGTTAGGGTTTCCACTCCCTTTCCCACTTGCAGCAAAACTCAATTCAGAAATGGTCTCCCTCTGAAGACTTCACAACTCTCCAGTAGTCTATCACTCACCCCTTTCTTTGTATTAATTCTGTCGTTTTTTTTTTAGTCTTCTCAAATAACACCTAATTTACTTTAATGCAGTTTCTTGTTTATACAGCCCTCTTTCCCTACTGCACCATCAGCTCCTTGAGGACAGAGATCACTGTGGATCACTAAACTTTGTCTTTTCAGTACCTACTACCTAGTCTGGGGCAATGGCAGTGCATGGCGTAACAGAGAGGAGTGCAACAACAGCCAGAAATTCTTGAGACAGCATGATTAATTAAGAAAAAATGTTTGTTTAAATAACAAATCTGGGATGCAGGTAATCCTTTTACCACCCACAGTGAGTATCACATTTAATAGTCAAAGTTCAAAGGTACTAAAGCCATTGTGTTTCAAAAAACTCAAAGCCCTAATCATCAAGCCCTTCTATACTCAAAACTCGTTCATATTTCAATGGTTTCAATCTCAGTGATTGGTACCATGACCCACACAGGTCCCCAAGCCCAAATATCAGAGATTCTATGCGGTGAATATTTATTGTTTATATACACAGTACACCTGCAGCATTTTACTCTTATTCTAATAACCAAGCCTGGCCAACTCTCAGCCCAAGTATTTTAGGAGAGCAGTGTCTAGGGAATGTGCACATGACCTGGTCCAGGCCAAATCAGGTTTGTTATTCCACCAGCCACAGTGACTGGTTCCAGGAATGAACATGATCTACGAGAGAACAGCAATGCAGAAGTCTGTTTCATGACTGTTGTTCTTCCAACTAGAGAAGTAGAAGTCTATTCTGTAGGACTTGGTGCTGGGATAACCTTAGCCCGAGGCTACTAGGGGTAACATACTGAGCCTAAGAATGGAATGAACCCAGAGGAAACAAAAGAAAGACAGTCCCTAAGGACATTTGAGCCCTGAATGAGGTTACACCTGAAGATTGCTCAGTTATGTGAGCCGATACATCCCTTTTTGTTTAAGTCAGCTTGAATGGGGTTTTCTGTCATCTGCGACAGAAATTTGCAGTGTTATTATGGACTCGCCCTTTCTTATCCAATCAGTCACTAATGCTAGTCAACTGCACCCCCTTAATATTGCCTGAACCTATCTACTTTTCCATCTCCATTGACAGGAGATGCTACCATCTCTTTAACTGAATTTTTGCCTCAACTATCTTC
The DNA here is from genome assembly GCA_004026545.1 of Mormoops blainvillei. Taxonomy (NCBI): domain Eukaryota; kingdom Metazoa; phylum Chordata; class Mammalia; order Chiroptera; family Mormoopidae; genus Mormoops; species Mormoops blainvillei. The sequence goes on from PVJD01006512.1 coordinate 21,179, forward strand.
CCTGGCCTTGCCAAGCCAATTTCTACCCTGTAGTCAAGATGATTTTTCTAAAATGCATAATATGATCATAATACTGCCCTGAAGCCACCACCTCCATCACACCTTTCCTGACACTTCTAGTCCACAGGCATCGTTCCTTCTCCTGTCCACTACCATTCATTGGTTTTCAGTGCAAGCCCCTTTGCTATAAACAGCTCTACTAATTGCATGACTTGTGCCTCAACCTCACACCCTAATATGGCCCCTTTGCAATGAAGTCTCTACACTGCACCAAAAATGTTACTTCTAAAATGCATGATATGATCACTGCCTTACTGAAAATCCTTCAGTATTTCCCTATTATTGCCTATAGGATATCATTCAAAGCTAATACCACATATAAGGTATACTGTATGGACACCTCTTTCTTCTCTGTATGTTATAATATTTTGACATCTTAAGAAAACTTTTGGCTGGGTAGAGCACTAGCCAATTCTTAGAGAGCAGGGACTCAGCCTGGAGCACGCCTTAGACATGAAAACTAACCAGTCAGAACCATGTCTCTTCTGTCTGGCCCATATACCACAGGAGGCAATGCTCTTCTGCCTCGGTCATCTCAGGCAACTAGGACCACCCCTATAGCCCAAAGCTGATCAAAAAGCTTTAAGCCAGCCAGTCCTAAGCTATTTACCTTGCCCTGTCTTGCCTTTCCCATGGAAACCCCAGTAAAGGCTCTGGCCCACACTTTCGGCTGGCTCCTGTCTTCTGCCTCCTGACCACCTGGTGTTTTTCCGTGTGGCCCTGCATGGTACGCCATACCTCCCTGTCCCTAGGACTTGTGAGTATAATAAACTTTGTTTTCCTGAGCTTCAACTCTGTTTCCCCTTGTAACCATACCTGCCTGATCATTTCATAAAAGAATACAAAATACAAGTTCTCTACTTACTTCTCTAACTTTATTGCTAACTACTCTCTTTACCAGCCGTACTGAATTGTAAGCAATCCCCTAAAAGCTTTATGAACTCTCTTGGTCTCTAGTTTTTGTCCACGCAGTTCCCTTGTCTGGAATTATTTTCCTGTTGCTCCCACTTTTCCCATGCAATTCTACCTAGTATCTGCTACTTGTTCTTAAAAGTTTGATTAGACCTTAGTGTATCGAGAAGACGTTCCTGTTGCACTACCCCCAGGCCTGGGTACAGTAGGTACTCCTGGGTGGTGCATAATAACCCTGTGTATACCTCCCTGATAGCACTTATTACTGAACTGTAATTGCCTGGTTTAATTTCTCTGCTTCCTGCATGTACCAAAAATCCCAAGAAGGTAAGAAAGCAACTGTGTCTTACTCAGTGTCATGCTCCAGCATCTGACTCAGGATTTGGCATAATATCAGTACCTAATAAATATCTGTTGACTGCATCCTAAGTGCTATAGTAACTTGAAAAAAAATATTCTCTATGAAAGCTGATAAATATCTTCTCCTAAGGATGGGAGTCAACCTTGACTGCTGCCTCCCCCAGAGCAAAGAGCAGGTCGCACTGCAGCAGAGGGAAACTATAAGCAGGAACAGATGTTACAGCATATGCAGCTCCTTGCTCTTTTCCTGCAGCAAGAATTCACTTTCACTTTCAGGTAGACCCAGGCTGCTGGGCGGAGTATTCCACAGCTTTGTCAGGGAGCCCAGAGGGAAGACAACTTGGCACCAAGTGAATGAACTGCGCTCTGATGAAGAAGGGGGGATTTTCCACTGCACTGTCAGGCCAGCCACACTGCCAAGCGCCGGAGTTTGTTGGGTGATGGGGGGAGGAGTAAGGAAGACTAACAGACCAGCCCTAGCCAGTGGTGCATTGCAGCTTCCCAGAAAGAGAGCAGCAGGTTTTCCCAGGCCACACACTACCGGGAGCGGTGGAAAGCACGGGTCCTTTCAGGGAGCTCATCGTATCCCAGATCTGAGCAACACCAGCCTTTCTATGTAAGTCTGTTCAAAGAGTGCCTTTTGCTGAGGGTCCGCCTGAAGCCCCCCGCCTCCGTTGAAACTTCCCTAATTCTCTGGCCCACAGTAATCTCTCTGGATCTTCTGCCACCTATCATAGCACTTAGTGAACACAGCCATTGCATTGGTACTAAGTATTGGCCACTTTACCACAAACGGTTCTGGCTGAGGGGTATGCGTTTCATGTAACTATGGAAGCAGGTCCTGACTTACCTCCCTAACTGAACTGAGAGGTCAGGGGCCACCTTTTGTACTTTCCTGTATGTTCTTCACATATTCACAGCATTAAGCACAGTGTTAAGTTTGTGATTAAGATATCAAGAATCGCTCAGATGAATGAATAAATAAAATCTGCTTTACTTAAAGTCATTCATGGAAAGGTTCACTATAGAGAATCTACTAAATGGATACAGGTAAGGCTTCCTACAGGAATCAGCTTATCCTGACCCCAAAAAACCTGAGTATCACTGGCAGATCTTCACTTTACCCTCAACCAAATGACATCTGAGAGGCTGGATCGGGTGCTGGAGAATACGAGCTTCTCCATGGATCCTATATCATATGCTATCTATCCGTGTCCTCTTATGTCAACAGCGGTTCATAATCAGCAATGTTATCCCCAGAGCTCCAGGGGTTAGGGTTAAGTGCCACTGCCACGAGTCCCTGTCTGGTTCGAACGGGATCAAGATGTAGGTCACTGAAGTCATAGTGAGATGTCTGTTTTTCCAGGGAAAGAATTTGGACTCTGTTCATTTGGCAAGTGGGAGTGAAGCACACCCTCCTGTGATGTAGAAATCAAGGTGTAATATTTAAGGCTCCCACTATATTCAAAAAAAGATGTTCTAAGCCCCTTAGGGTTTCAAGGATGACCCAGACATATGTCTCCACTCTCTGAGAGATTGTAGTCAAGAACTTTTGCTTAGTAAAGGGTGAGGTGACCAGGTCATAGCAGTCCAGGAAAGGAAACAAACCCGTCAAAGGAAAAAGGACTTGAGTCCAGCCTCAGTGGGTCTGTGGGACTTAGTGAAAGAGCTTGGTCAGTGTGAGGTCATTCCAAGCCAGGAAAACTAGGGCAGCCAAGGTGCAAAAGTGGGTATGTTTTAGACTCTTTAAGGAATAGCATGAAAGCCAATCATTTACAAAACAGACATGTAGATGGGTGTTTATTCATGGCACAAAAATTCACCATAGGGGTCTCTTTAAAAAAAATGTGGAGTTTATTACTGCAGTTTTTTTAGGGAGCTGGAAATCTGCACTCCATCACTCAGGTTTTGCCGTATGACGATGCTTCTGAGACACTGCATTCAGTGCTAAGTACTGGAAGAGTGCTTTTGAATTTTAATACACATATGAGTCATCTGGGCATCATGTTAACATGCAAGTCCTGCTTCAGGAAATTGGGGGAGATCCTGAAATCCTGCACTTCTAACGAGATCCCAGGTGACACAGGTGCTGCTGGTCCATGGATCACACTTGGAATCACAAGGTACTAGAGCATGGCTCACTTGGTTGAAGTAACTCCTATTGACCGCCACGGATTTCTCATTAAACATACTAGATGATATAATTGGTGTGCGAAAAGATTATGTCTTAGAAAATGTGTACAATGATAACTCTATAATGTAATCAACTCTCAAAAAATACACAGACAATAAAAACTATATAATCAATGTTTTTGATGGCTGTTTACCATCAAATATAGAGTGTCAGCAGAAGAACAATGAAGGAATTTTCCGTGGGCTAGATCAAGGCCATCACCTGTCTCATAAAGAAAGTTTTACGGAAACACAGCCACACCCATTCGTTTACACATTGTCTATAGTTGCTTTTGCGCTTCAAAGTCAGAGTTAATTTGTTGCTACAGAGACCACATGGCTCTCAAAGCCTAAAATATTGACTATCTCGCTCTTTAGAGAGACTGTTTGCTGACCCGTGGACTGTAAGATTGAGGACATAACTTATTACTGTCTCACTGGCTCTGAACTTAGGCACCCAAGCTACCTATTAAGCTTTCTCCTCTGAAGTCCCAGTGTCTTCCCCAGAAGACGGCTTTGAAGGAACATTAGGTTCTCCCGAATTCTCCTGACAGAAGACAGACTGGACTTAATCAGGAAACCCCCATATCATGTGGCAGGTGGGGGAGATCCTGGAAGATCTGAATCAGAGGGGTTCTATAATATTAGGTACAATGGCTGGGCTGGTTCAGGAGGAAACCCAGGCAAAGGCAACCCCTCCACTGTGGTGTGTGGTTGCTGTTACCCATCCTGGAACCCTGACTAGGCTCTGTCCTCTAGCCCACCTTTCTTGATAAAAAACTCAGTCCTCCTGAAAAACCTTATTTCAAATTAGATAGTGTCTATTCTAAACTTAACATTGAATTAGAAGAGCTCCAGAAACAGGGGACATGAACCCCAGTCCCGCTGCCTGGGGAATTTGTGGTCCCAGGCAAGAGGCATTTGCCTGGACTGGGCTGTGGCATTGGCCTGAATTGGTGAACAGTGGAGATGAAATGAAAATTAGGAAGGATGCATGTTAAGAAGGGACAGGGGCAAAAGGAAGGTTCCCCTAAGACTTTGGTACAAGGAAAAGTAGAGGCCTCCTGAGAGTTAACTATAAAATCAACAGAAAATAAATCAGTCAAAATATGAGCAGTCACGTTAGAAACTCAGAAGAGCTCTTCCAGGCCCGTAAGACTTGACTCTAACCCAGATGAAATTATTAGCACATTGTGTCTGGCAACAGATGGGCTGTTCAGAAATAGAAGCAGAGGGGGGAAAGGTGTGGGGGGTTAATACTGGCGGTGCCTGTATTTGTCCAAACCAGAGAAGGTGATACACAGGAAAAGGGCTTAGCTCATCTCTTTTGAGGGATTACTACTTTCTTCCTCCCTCCCTCCCTCTATCCTTCCCTCCTTCTTCTCCTTTTTCTTTCCCACAAATACACACCAACTGTCTATTCTGCATCAGGACCCTGTGCTATAGACGCTGGGCATACAATGTTGGAAAAAGATTAACAGTCTGCTCTCAGGAAGCGTAGCTATCTCATGATAAAGGAAGGCAATAACAAAATAATAGCACCTATAAATCTATAATTGCTGTAAGTAATACCTGTAATAGATATTACAAAGCAATAGACAAAGCACAATCCTGCCTCAGGGTCTTTGCACGTGCTGCCCCTTCTATCTGGAATTGCTTCCCTCCAGGTATTTTAAACCTATCTCCTCACTTCCTTCAGGTCTCTGCTCAAAAATCGTTCTATCAGTGAGACTTTCCCTGATAACTCTGCATATAAAACAGCGACTTCCCCTCCCCCGCTTCCCTATGCCTTATGTTTTCTCCATTATACCTATCAGTTTCAGATACGACATAGGCATATATGTGTGTGTGTACATATATGTATGCTGCGTGTGCATAATATTCTATTTTCTTTTGGTCACTGTCTCTCTTCATAGAGGCTAGAATGTGAGCCCTGTGAGGACAGGGGCTTTGTTTTGTTCACTGCTCTGATGTATCACCAGTACCCACAGGAGGCGCTAATACATGGTTATTAAAAAATGAATAAAACTGTAGGTGATTTGAGAGCACGCATTACACATATTTTTTTTAAAACAAATAGTAGGGGTTAACAGTTTCTACTTTCTCTTTATTCTCTTCTGGTCCAATAAGGAGTTTCCTTATTAGTTATTGAGCATTCCTAATCTAGGTTTGAATTTCCACTTTATTTCTTGAATTTTCTGTCAGAGAGCTCCTTTGTTTCCTTTTTCGTTGTTCTCTTTTATCTCCTACATTGGTTGTTGTAACAGTCCTCTTTATCTTTATGTGATAAATGAGCAAGTGGGTCCTAGGACCAATGAAGCCTGAAACATCACTGGAGGCAAAAATGACAAAACCAAAGCTGTCTTACTTCAGGCACACCACGAGAAGTTAGGGTTCCTTGGGAAAGACAAAAATTTTGGAAAAAATATAGCCAGCAGGAGAAGAGGAAGACCCAGTATGAGGTGGACCGGCCCCATAAAAGAAGCCATAGGCCTGAAGCTGCCGGGCTATCGGGGACAGGACACTTTGGACATCGCTCGTTTATGGAGCCTCCAGGAGTCGGAGCAGACTCAGCAGCATGCTACAACAACAGGGCGTTAACTAGGCTAAGGGAGAGAAAAGCCACTGCAGGAAGAGAAGTGCAGGAAGGGGGCCTTGGAGAGTAACAGCGAGCCTGGAAGCTCGAGTGAAGGCTAAGTAAAATCATGTTGGACTTTATGGAACAAGTTACTCTTTTCCTTTTTTTTTCCAAGAGCAATTTGAAACCACAGAAGTTTTTAGGCCAAGAGATGATATGTGCAGGTTTGCATTTTTAAAATGCCATCCTGATCACACATTGGATAGTGGACCAGAGCTATCAGCAAGATGCCATGAAGTATTTGAATAGTTCAGCAGACTGTGCTTTCTCTGATTCTATGCTCACCAAACTCTTTTCTGATTAGAATCTGGCTTTCTAGAACTTGACAAAGAGACTGTGATATGCATTTTCTAAGGTACATGAGAGATATGTAAGCCAATATAACGTCATCAATACATATTTGTGCTGTCAGTCATTTTGAACTCAGTTCTATGAGACCCTCCTGACAGACGGGTCTGCACCCTGAAGCTGACAACCAGGTACCTAAAGCAATAAGGCTGAGGGTCAGGCCTTCGATCTCAGCCACTTGGTCAAGTTGAAGGTTTACCTTGTAGCTCCATGCTGGTGCACCAGCGGCTATCCTGATAAATCCCCAACTTCCAACCGTGCTCTCCACTAAAATCTTTGGGCTGCTAAGCAGATAATAACTGTTGAATTTAGAACCAGGGCTGTGAATACTCACATGAAACTCTGGGCCTGAATAAAATGCATCATCATGGAGGCTGACCTCGAAGAATGAGTCATGTTGGAGGAAATGCAGGGGTTCGACAACTCTGGACTTCCTTTGGGGAATCCCAGAGGAGCCCCTATAGCGATCATTATTAATGATTCAAAGTAACAAATGAGGCTTTTGTAGAAAAGCCTATTAAACCAGTCACTTTGCTCATTTGGAAAAGCATTTTATGCTAGAAATTGAACCGTACTAGCCGCACCAATGAAAGTATTTTAAGGACTATCTAAACAACAAAGAACAAATGAAAGTTACAGAAAGAAAACGACTTATTCTCTTAATGCAGCTCCATTTGACCCGGTTCTTCCTGCCTGAACAACTTTATTGCTTTAGGTACCTGGTTATCAGCTTCAGGGTGCATGACATCTTGGATGCTCCAACACCAAATACAGGGTGGGGCAAAAATAGGTGCACAGTTGTTCATATGGAAAATCATACAGAAATTCATAAATGATAATACAAGAGCAAACCGTATTTTGCGTACTCACTGTAAACCTACTTCTGCCCCACCCTATCTACCTCTGAAACCGAAGTCCTCTGAGGTCAGCAGGAACCCCTGCTGCTATACCAAGCCCCCTGGTCTGCTATACCAAAGTAAACAAACAATATTTGGTGAAAGCCTTCCCACATGGCTCCCATGACACTCATATTTGTGTTTCGTTTTTGTTTCTGCATTTTAACCTTCTAGATACTAAAGAAAAAGTCACTCTCTTCAAGAGCATGTGTTAAAAGACATTAATTCTATTCTCAGCTTTGCTCCTGGCTGGCTAAGAGACCTTAAAAAAGATCTGAGCTCTGGCACATGACATTCATTTGTTTATTCATTCACAGTCTTTGATTCTTTACACAATGTCGGGCCTCATGCTATGTTCTCAGGAAATAAAGATGGGTAAGAAAAATCCTTTCCCTCAACTCGCGCCCAGATCTTTTGGGGAGATTGGCAAGGAAAACGAGTATAATGACAGTGGCACAATAAACCCTATACCAGGAATGGGTGCAGGGTATTAAGTGGGCTTAGAAGGCAATGCCACTTCACCCATAGGAGGCTGGGAATGGATCCAAGAGGAAGTGGTGGCTGAACTGAAATTTGAAGGACTTGAAGTTCACCAGGAAGTAGGGTGGGCCTTAGGGAAGAGGGATACTCCGGGCAAAAGGCACAGCAGGAGCGATGGCATTAAGGTAAGAAAACAAGTGTTTTGTTGAGTGAATCTGTAAACCTTTAGGAGAACCAAGGGTATGGTAAGTTGTGCAGGGTGAGGATGAACAAAAGGCAGAGGGCAGAACGTGGCGCCTTACTGCTGGGTCCTTGACCACTCCCCTCGGCACTCAGTGGGCTCGTGCCTGCCGTTACCCTGCAGCTCCCGTTGCTCCGCCTGGGTGTTTTCTCTGCCCTCAGGAGCACGTCCTGCCTGTGCACAGAGTGGACTAAAGTACTGAGATGTTGATGTTACAAGGCACAGCCACGCACCAATGACCATGGTAGCTCTTGGTTCCTACCCATATACCTACTACACTCATTTTTCCATTGTGCTAACAGCATCTTACTGAAAGCTCCTATGATTCTGCCTGAGGGCCTCCTCTCAATGTAGTAGCATGCCTGACTGACCCACACATGGATGTGGATGGAGCTGTTGAAAGGCAAGTCTCCAACCACAGAAGCATCCCTTAACGTAAATGGACAGAAAAATATATCAGCTTCCTGGTCTCTCAAATATAACAACTCTAGCTGGCCTCTCAAAGGTCCCTGCAGGACAGAACACCAATTGTCCACAGCAGTAAGTTTCTCATGAATCAATCCTATAATCTCTCCTGTCCCTCCTTATCTTACTTCTCACTAGCTGAAGAATGTGAAATGCTGTATGAAGGATGCTAAGTGGGCGATTTCTACATTCACTTCTACTCTGAAGTTCTATGGTTTGAAGACCAAATCCCAGGCTCAGTCCCATCAGGACTTCCTGCTTATGAGCTCCATATTAAGTGGAGCATATCTTAGTTCTACTTTCTCAGTAATGCCAGTAAGAATTAATTATATGTGGACTTATTGTGCTTTTCTGTTGTTTTAGAAGCTCCTGGCTGTCTCACCAACTAGACACATTCTCAAACCATATTGTTTAAAGTAGTGAGTTTCTAAGTATTTTGTCCTCAAAATAATAATAATTTCACCCAAGTACTCACTACAATCCTGTGAAGTAGGTTTTATTATTATTGTTCCCATTCTGTAAAAGTGAAACTAAGACTCAGGGATATTAAGTCATTTCCCTAATGGCACTCAGCTGGTAAGTGGAAGGTCAGGCTTTGAACTCAGGCACACTCTGTCTTCTTAACCATTATCCTCTACCCCTTCTCAAGAGTATTTTTAATCATGTTTTTCCTTCACAAAAACCTTTTTTTGAAAGATTTGTTTGTATACACTAATTACCTATGGATTACCTGATTTCATTAATTAACAATGAATTTGTTTTCTTAATTTTTAATTAACCAAATGTATATAGAATTTCCGACTATAAAGTTGAACTGGTGTGATAATTAGACTGTAATCTCTATAGAACCTGCTTGTTGAATGAATGAATGAATGAATGAATGAATGAATGAAAACGCTTACCTTATATGATTCCAGCCACAACAAAGTACTCTTGGTATTTAAGTTAGCCTCTGTAGCTTACCTGTAGGTAGCTTACTGTTAAGCTATTCCAAAGTAAAATATCAAAAACAATTTTAAGAAAGCTTATTGTTACCACCTTGTGGATTCTAAGTGGTCCAAGAATTCCAAGTGGTAATTCCTCATCTTTTGGTTTTGTGTTTAAGTTCTTTTTTATTTGTTTGTTTTTTGTATATGGGCAGGAACAGTTACCGCTTTGTTTTGTGGGGGGTTTGGGTTTTTTTTTTTAAGATTTTATTTATTTATTTATTTTTAGAGAGGGGAAGGGAGGGAGAAAGAGAAGGAGAGAAACATCAATGTATGGTTGTCTCTCACGTGCCCACTACTGGGGACCTGGCTCGCAACTCAGGCATGTACCCTGACTGGGAATCGAACCAGCGACCCTTTGGTTCACAGGCCAGCACTCAATCCACTGAACCACACCAGTGAGGGCTGTTTTGTGTTTTTAATCTTTTGTTCTGTTGGAGAACCTTGAGTCTCTTTGCAAAAAGCCGAACGGATCCCTCAGGAATATTTGGGCCGTAATGGTAAGGAATGAAGCACATAATATCATTTGGACTACTCCGAATATAATTGATTCTTCATTTGTCCCATATGCCACAGGCATATGATCATTTAAAAATATTATACCCAAATTCTTTGCTATAGCCTATAAGACTCTATGAAACATGCTTTCCAAACCAAATACTGGATGATTTCTTTTTTCCTTGGAAAACTGAATAACTCTCAGAAAATTCACGACATTTACTAGATTTTCCTATCAAAATGACTCATGCAACATTCAATCTCCCAATAGTGGTCCACCAATGCAATCCTTAGATACAGAATTTTCTGTTGGTCTCTTAGTGCCCCAAACTTGAACATGAATTAACATTTAAGGATTAGTAGGTATTTTTAGGAAAGCTTTCACCATGAAATAAAAATTCAAATGGGTAAACAAATAGGAACAAATAAACTTATACTTACTATCCTCAAAATTAAGAAAAGATATTGAAGATTCTGCCTCCAGTAAACAAGGAGAGAATATCATGAAAAAAAGAAACAAATTGATAGGAAGAATACAGTCTTGGCAATTAAAAGCATCTGAAAGAAACATTCAATAGGAGGTTGAAAAGACAGTCAAGGAAATACCCAAGAAAATACGTAAGAGAACAAAGAGAAAATAAGAAAGGCAAAAGAAACAAGAAAAGAAATGTAGGGAGTCGATATAGGAGGTTCAATATCTCACTAATGTAGGCAGTGGGTAGACCCGAAAGATACAGAAGTCATAACTACCGCATAGGTAATTAATTATCAATGCCTCCACATTAACAAAGAAGACTTAGAGAAATTAAACAACAGGCTCAACTCACACAGCCAGGGCAGCGATGGAATTTGAACTGATTCTGGGCTTTTCATGTTTGCTCACTTATTGCATAGAGTTCTGAAATATGGGTAAAATACGGAGAGGTGAAGGGAAGAGGCCATTGTAACTGAGAATAAATGGCCTGCACAGACGTGAGCCCAGGAGAAAGCACAACAGAGCCAGAGGAGAGAAGGATCTGACAGGGAAGGGGCCTGAAGTAGCTGAGGACGTGTGAGCCTTGGAACACCACAGAGTGGGGGATACATTTCAGCTTTGCAGTTTACCAGCGGCATCTGACAGGGGAAATATTCCCCAGCCTCTGCCTCCTCATCTATAAAGTGGGTTAACTGCCTCTGAGATTTGTGGTGAGGTTTCAGTGGCACAACTTATATTTTTTTAAAGGTCACCTGGCATGAATCTTTACTTCTCCTTTCCTGATTGAAGCAGAGTATTACTGAGGGTGGAAAATAGTGGGAGGTTGTTGGTCTCAAACACCTGCTCTAATCCATCCGTCAAAACAACCACCTGCACAAGCAGGACTGTGCATTAGTCATTGGATTCTGACAGGTTCCTTGGTTGTTTTATTTTGATCAGCTCAAGTCAGTCCAAACAGTTTGTGCAGCTCTAGGAAACAGGCTAAGTTTGGCCTGTGAATTTTGGCATCCTGGACCCCGGGATTATGATGGGGGAGAATGGAAAAGTACCTGGCAGTGCCACCTGAGTCCAACTTCCTGCTGGCGACATCCACCTCTTGCTGACTCTGAGTCATCATCAGCATGCCTTCCCTCCCCTGCGGCCCATCCACCGACTGGGCCCGGCACCTCTCCCCTCTGCTGACTTCCCTTGCTCGCTCCCACACGTGTGCTCAAGGTGGAGGCAACCCTAATGAGGAAGCACAGAGCAGCTGCTGCAGCAGGCATTTCTTTCTCAGCCAGCAAAACGAGGCCTGCTGCAGCCTCACCTGCAGGGCCTGCCTGGTCCCCACAGCCCTGCCGGTCACCCTTCACGCATAGGAAGGTTGCTCTCCCTCGGGCCCTGGAGTGCTTTCAAAGGATGAAAACCTGTGTAAACTCTGGCCCGGGCTCTTAGAACCCCAGGGACCCAGAGCTGCTTTCCTGAGGAGGAGGAACCCCTAGAAACCTGTGCTTAGGACTTGTCCTGTGTACTCCCAAATGCAGTGTGATGAGTGAGCTCCAGCACAGGCTCTCCTTGAAATCACTGTTCCTCAGCTTGACATCGAGGTTGTCCACAATCTGCCCTTTTAGTCTATTTTCCAAGAGGTCCCTCTGTTCCCACTCAGTGATTAGTGTTCACTTGACTAATCAATCATAGTGCTGCCCTGGAATGTTTGATAGAAACGCAGCCTAAGATTCCAATTCAGTAGAATGGGCTGGAGCTCAAAGCCTGTGTATGTAAGCACCTTAGGTGATTCGATTGAGCAGGTGATGTGGGAACATGGTGCTGGCCCAGTGGTTTCAGTGCTCTCTGTGGGTGGTCCTAAGGCTCACTTATGTGTTTCAATGGTCACTTTAGGAGACAGGAGTAGTTGCAGCGAGGGAAACTCAGAACCTCAAGAAATTCCTTGGTATGTGTTAAATTGTGTCACATAAACCGCTCCCCCGCCCCACAACCCTGAGCAATAAATAAATAAATAAATAAATAAATAAATAAATAAGGTGACACCTTAACCCCAGGTACTTGTGAATATAACCGTGTTTGGAAAAAGGGTCTTTATAAGTATAATTTGTCAAAGTGAGGTCTGTTGGATTAGGGCGAGCCCTATAGCCAATACAATTGGTGTCCTAACAAGAAGAGAAAATGGAGATTTGGGTGCAAAGACATGGAGAGACACAAGCAAAAGGTCATATGAAGATAGAGACAGAGATTAGAGTTATGCTGCCACACACCAAGGCACACAAAGAATTCCTAGAAACCACCACAAAATAGGGAGAAACAAGGACGTTTTCTTCCCTACAGCCTTTGGAGGCAGTATGCCCTGCTAACATCTTGATTTTATACCTCAAGCCTCTAGAACTGTGAGAGGATAAATTTGTGTTGCAATTAACTGAGTTTGTGGTAATTTGTTATGGCAGCCCTGGAACACTAATACACTCCTTCCGGTTGCCCCCCAACACACACACACGCACATGCACACGCACACTTTAACCAGATCAGCTTGGTTATTTGATTTATATTATATTTTGGAGTTCAGCATAACCTGTTATTTGGAAAATGAAGAAAACAGAGTTTTAATACAGACCAAAGTTTGAAAACCTCCCACTTTGGCCAAACCGAGCCATAAGCTATCCCCTAGAAACACCCTGAAGTTTTTCGATGCCGTATTTATACTCACTGATATTCTTGACATCTGGATACTTCACCTAATTTTCACCTGTTAAAATATTACCATCCTGAAGCTCCATTTGTATGTGATCTCCACACAGAGTCATACCTGACAGCCCTTCAGTTAGATGTGATTGCTCCTGCTCTGAATCCCAGCTGCATTTTGGGGTCTTCTCTGACAGCATCTACCTTATCAACACTGTACGCTAGCCATGTGTGAGATGTTTTAGTCCCTAGTTTGACTCTATTCTGGGCTCTGTTTTATCCATTTGTGTATAATACCCTGTTTAACTAAGATTTTCCGTTACCTGGAGATAATGAAGGAAACTCAAAAAGGCCTCTTTTTGAGAACACTGTTTACACCTATGTGCTGCAGAGGAAGTGGGGTCTATTCTGGCTAATCGGCTGACAGCACTGTTTTTCGGGTATCAACATTATTCCCTGTTTAGTCGTCGAATGATCACCATCAGGTTACCACATCCTGGTGCTATTCTAATTCCGTAGGTGTTCTTTCGTCACCAACACATTCTCATTCTTCCTAATATTGCCAATGGCATCACTTCGCTCCACTCACGTTAAAAAAAAAAAAAAAACCCAAAAAACAAAAAACAAGCAATCTAAAAATTACCCTCTGCTGTTTCCCACTCATCCACAGAGGGTGAAGTTGCCATTTACGGACACTTGCTGTTGCCATGTTTTTCAGAAAGTTTGCCATTCCACAAGCTGTTTTTAGCCCTCAGACCCACAACACTTCTACAGGCATTTAGTATTGCTTTATCTGTTGCTTTTCCAAGGCAATACCTCCGCCTCCTCATTGAATCACGCGGGCTGTCTCTTAATCAAATGGTATTTTTTGAAGTGTTTCCTCGCTGAAGCCCACAAGGTTGTTTTTCATACTTTTTCCGCACACCTGCTTCATATACTAACCTAAGGAGAACTACTTATGTGGTTTATTGTCCTTTTTGGAACAGGAATATGATATTTGCCATTTCCCCATTTTCCACAATCTGGCTTAACAGTTGAAAGTATCTAAAAATATTGACTAATACTTCTTTATTTTCTTGCTCCCCGGAAAACGATATATTTTCTCTGTATCTGGCGTTCAGTAAAAGCTTGGCCAGATTCAAAACTGTGGCACAACGAAAACAGTTTGAAAATTAGCAGCAGAAAAATGGGTTCAAATCCCACTTATTAGAGATGTGACTTTGGACACAAGGGCATTTAAACCTCAATATTCTCATTGGCAAAATGGGCAAACAAGGATTTACCCAACAGAGCAAGGTAAGAATTACATGAGACACTGCTCTCTAGATCTTATATCTAGCATACTGTGTTACAGACACATAATAGGTAACCAAAAATAACTCCAATTATAGAAATGTCAAAACTATGACAAGATGGCAGAGTGAGTAATTATGCAGAGGGTGGCCGTTTACCACCCATGACATTTTAGTGTTGAGATAAAAAGAAATTATTATCTTAAGGTTAGAAACAGAATTCTTCTTAAGGACACAGTTTTGTTTAAGGAAAAAAAAAAAACTTGATAAGTCTCTTGGGGGTAAACAATGAAACTTATCATAGAATTGAAGAAAGTCATTTTTAAAAAGTAGCTCAACCACTCAACAAGATGAAGAAACTGAAATTTGAGGGATAGGAGAAAACAGAGAAGGAGAAAAGAGAGGAGAGAAGAATGGCGAGAGATTGCCATCTAACTTTGCCAATGTGGTCAAGGCACTTTTTAAAGAAGAGAAATGGAAGGATGCCCAATGAGCAATGTTAAGTTCTTTTCATTTTGTCGTGTAACTCTCTCTGTGTCCTCGGAGCCTGACTCCCACACACAGTTCTGGAAGAACGCTTATTAACGTGAGTTTTGTTGTGGAATGGTTATGAACAGCAAGGAGTGCAGCTAGAATTCTCCTGTTGTGGGAACAGTACTGAACCAATGGAGCATGGTGTGAGATGCTGAAAGTACCCATTTGTGAGTACAAGGACTCACATCAGAGAAGATCTTGAGAACATGAGCCCCTCGGGAGTTCGAAGAAAACTTAGGGAAGATAATGGACTCCCCACAGGATAGGAGAAGGGGGTTCAAGCACTGTAGTCTAGACCAGAACTGGAAACGGTTTTCTCTAAAAAGTCAGAGAGTACATCTTTTAGGCTCGTGGAACGTGCAGTGCTATGATTGAACTGTGTCCCTGGTTAGCTTGCCCGATGTGATGATATTTAGAAAGGGGGTCTTTGAGCGGTAATTAGGGTTATGTGAAGTAATGAGGGTAGGGACCTTCATGACAAAATTAGGGCCATTATAAGAAGAGACACCAGAGAGATTGCTCTCTTCCCCACTGTGTACACACCAAGGAAAGGCCCTGTGAGCACACAGCAAGGTGCAGGTCATCTGCAAGCCAGGAAGAGAGTCCCCACCAGAACCCAACAATGCTAGTGCCCCGATCTTGGACTTTCAGCCCCCAGAATTGTTAGAAAATATGTTTCTGTTGTTTAAGCCACACAGTCTATGGTATTTTGCTAAGGCAGCCTGAGAAGACTAGGAAATAGAGTCTTTATTGCAGCTACTCAACTGTGTCGTTATGGCAGGAAAATAACCATAAATAATATGTAAACAAATAGTTGTGATGGTGTGTCAATAAAGCTTTATTTGCAAAAACAGCTGGGTGGTTAGATTTGGTGTATAGGCAGTAGTTCATCAACTGCTGATCTAGACCAGGAGTCAATAAATTCGTTTTCACAGACCAAATCCAGCCAGCTGCCTGTTTTATTTATAACCCTGAAAGCCAAGAATGGATTTTATATTTTAAATGATTATATAAGCACCTGCATAATGTCCAATCTTTTACTTCTTGTCCTATAAATTGTAAAATATCTGTTCCTTTAAGAAAAAGTTGGCCAACCCCTGTTGTTAACCACATCCATTGGGTTGGAATTCCTGTCCTGTATGTTAGGTCCCGAAGACGATATTTAGGAAGGAAATATGGAGGGAAATTTCCTGTGTACTTTTAAATTTCCACTGAAACCCGCCTGCATTTCAATAAAAGGTAGAGTTAAGAAAGCATGTAACCGGGAGTCTTGATTAACTCTTTCTCTCTCAACCCTTTATTTAAGCAATCAGAAAACCCTGTCAGTTCCATTTAGAAATATCTGTCCTAATCCAAGCTACTGAAATTATCATTGATGTTACCCTCGTCTGTGCTACCAAACCCCTCTCATCGAGGTAAATACCACAGACTCCTTCCTAACTACTCACTTCCCACTCTTGCCCCTACACTCACTACATCTAGCCAGAGGGATTTTTTTTAAGTTCCAAGTCACCCCTTTACATAAAATCCTCATATACTTCACCTACTGCATTTAGAATACAAACCCAATCCCTTGACCATGGCCTGCAGGATCCTAGAAGATCTGGCCCTCACTTGCCTCCCAAATATTAAATTATGATACAAGCCCACTTTACTCTGGTCCTGTCTCCTTTGTCTTGGCCAGTCCCTAGGACTGGGCCTGTAATATTTTTCCCCCTGGCTCTTCACATTGATGACATGCTTTCATCATTCAGTTCTCAAAGTAGATAGCTCCTGATCAGAGAGGACTGTCATAACTCCCTAAATTACATCTCTCGATCATTCTCCATCACAGCACCTTGTTTAATCCTATATGATGAGCTTACTTTTCTCGATAAGTTCCATGCATGGTATCCACTTCAGCTGGTTCAATGCTTGGCGCTCAGTAGAAGGCACTCAATAAATGTATTGAGTAAATGACAAAATGTAACAAAGTTCATGTGAACAATCACAAAACAATCCAGCATTTGTATCTCAATTTGGCAGTTCATAAAACCTTTTCAGACATACTAATTCATTTAATCTTCAAGGAAAATGCACTACATAGTAAGAGAGAGGAAAGTAACTCTGATAACAGGAAGAATGTGATAATGGCACTAAGAATGGTACACATAAAGTATTAATAGTTTGTGAAGAAGGAAACCTTTGGGTCTGGGCATTAGAAAACCTGTATTAGTTTCCAGGGGCTATCATAATAAATTACCACGAGCTGGATTGTTCATAACAACAGAAGTGTATTCATTCTCTTACTATCCTGGAAACTCCAAATCCGAAATCAAGGTGTTAGAGGGGTTATAGTCCCTCTAAGACCCTAAGTAGAATCCTTCTTTGCCTCTTCCCAGCTCTGGCAGTACCCGTCAATCTCTGCATCCCTTGTCTTCCAGCTGAATCACTCCAGTCTCTGCCTCTGTCATCACATAGTGTTCTCCTCATGATCTGTCTGCATTTCTGCTTTTTCTTCTTATAAGGACACCAGTCATACTGGATGAGAGTCCACCCTGATGAAGTATAATCTCATTTTAACCTGACTACATCTATAAAGACCCTATTTCCAAATATCTTTACATTTGAGGTACCAGGAGTTAAGAGTACTATACATCTTTTTTGGGGGGGAATGTAGTTCAACTGGTAAGAAAGATTTCCAAGGTAGATAATAAAGACAATTATTTTGAAGACAGTCATCCTAAAAAGATGATATAAAAGAGGATGTTATCAGTCAGGTTTCTGCTATAATGAATCTGCATAAGAAACAACTCCAAAATCTCAGTAATTTACAGTGATGAACATTTTTCTTGCTAACCCACCTATAAGGCAGCGCCGTTCCAAGTGGCAGGTCAGGCTCAGGTCTTCTTCCAGTCTCTTGTTCTGAGACCAGTGGTTGCCTGGGGCTTGCTCTGCTCATGGTGGTCAAAGTGCAAGAGGTCAAGCACGCTGAGCAGGCACAGGTGAAACCTCTGGTGCATCACCTCCACTCACCAACGCAGTTCACAGGGCTGAGGTCAATATCCAGTGGAGGCAGGAAGGATACCCTGCCTACTCTTGTGAGAGGGAGGCCCTGCAGGAAAGAAGTAGAAGGAGGAGGAGGAGAAGGAAGAGGAGGAGGAGGAGGAGGAGGAGGAAGAGGAGAAGAATAATTAAGAACAATTATTCAGCCTTCCACAGGATTATCGCCAAATTTACTCATTGTCTCTTGGGGCTCTGATACTTCCCATGGAACTCAGAGATGGAGACCCTGACCTATACTTTCTTCTACAAGCCCTGAGGAAGATCTCACATATGGGGATATTTATTTATACCGTGCAACACTTGCATGTCTCAGATGAGAACTGCCCCAGGAATTTAAGTGTGATGGAGAACTCTCTACAACTGATGACTAGTTTTCCAGGGTACTCAGGTCATACATTTTTTGTCTTCAGTAATGGTCAAATGGATCTTGCCAGTGTCATATACAAGAAGGGTATCAGAGGGAAAATTTTCCCAATGGGCCGAAATGAGAGGATGGGTATCTCATGTGAGATTATTGGAAAGGGGTGTCAAAGAAATAAGATCCAATTAAAGCACTTAAAAGAAATATTCAGAGTCAGAGTCAGGTGAAAACTACAAACGTATCGAATCTAAAACAAGATAAGGGTTCCAGTGGAAACTAGACAGGGAGAGTGAGGGGAGTCCTGGAAAATTGTCAAAAACTTCTGTCAAGCATCCTTGGCTCACCTCGAGTAACTGGCACATATGTGGCCCATGGGCATGTCAGACTGGCTGAAATAAGACTCGGGGTACACACATTCCATCTAAATACCCAGAGTAACACGCAAAGCTAATTTTTATTTTGCTGAAACAACTCACTCTACTGAGGGAAAGAATGTATTATTGGAAGGTGATGACAGGATAGAGCTTATGGTGGGGGAAATTCTGTCAGGATGAAAGAAATCAAAAGGATCTGAAATGGTTCATTGAGGATTTGGCATTTGACTAAGTAAAAAGTTATCATGTCACCATATTGACATACATACATTTGGCTACGCAGAGCCAAAGGAATGTAAGCTCTAGGTTTTCCGGGGATGCTCAGGATGAAACAGGAGAATGGAGGCCCTAGAAAGTGGCATCTGAGAAATTCTAAAGCACTGGAGACATTTTAAGTGTGGGGACCCACAGTGAGTGTTTACACACATATATAAAGGGCTTTTTGATAGATGAGGGGGAGGACCTATTCCAGATGTCTCTAAAAGGTAGCCCAATAGGGGAACACTAAAGTCAGTTCAACCTATGGAATAAGAGCTAATGAACTTTCTGTAAACTCACATGGCGTGGATAGGTAGGGTCAAGTTTAGGAGTATAAACTGATCTCCTTCACAAGAGCCTCAAGTCAGACTTTTGGCATTTTCTCTACATAAAGTTATATATTCTATCATTGTGTTTCCTTGGTATTTTTATGTATATTTCAAAAATATTTATTTAGGGTAAATATAATAAATGTAGAATTACCCTGCCTTGGCATTTTTTCCCTTTTAATATTTTATGACTCTTCAAAAGGGACTGACTCAGCTCTTTCTTAACCTCTAAGGAGTGCTGGTTTCCTACCACTTACACGACTCCAGAGGAGGAGGGCATCTATTTATCTAGGATGTCTTCAAGATAATTCATGGGCTGCGTATAGCATTGAACTAGATTCCATCCAGTAATGACATTCTCTAATTCTAACTTCTCTAAGCTATACTTTCCTTGTCTGTAAGTGAAGGAGGCTGGTTAGCTCGGTGTTTCTCAATGAAGAGTCTGAAGCTACGTTCCTAGAATGCTCTTTGCCCTCTCCCAGCTCCATTCCCACAGGAAGCTGAGTCACTCATACTCCTCCTTCTGGTTTTAATTTGAATGTCTGTTCCTCAGAGTAAACGCTACTAATTTTTCAGATTAGGTTAAAACCTCTATTAAATACATACCTACTTAAACCTTATGAGGGACTGGACTGCTTTATTTTCATGCCAGTATCTAGCATGAACATAGTGCCCTGCAAACAGCAGAGGCTCAATGAAATAATTATAATATAAATAAACAAGTTACTTAGAATATTAATAGATGTTAAATTAAAAAAGGGATTTCATGGCCAAACTCATTTGAGAGAGACTGAATTAAATATTCTTAACAGGTTTCCTTATTACCTTGTTCAGACTTTAATATGTGAATGACTATGGAAACAAGATACATCATTTGCTCAATTCTAAGATTTACTTTTAAAAACAGTTTTGTATTTCTCACATTCTACATGTTTTATGTGATATAATAATATAATGCTGCTTCTCCATTCTATCTACAGTTCCACCAAAATCTGTTATTAAATCTTAATAATTATTTCCTACAATTAATGGTGCCATTGAATTAAGGGAATCCATTAGTGCAGAGTGCTTCTCTAATGTGGTTGATTATGGAATCCTTTTTTACAGAGCTTCTCCTGGGACTAACATTCTGTGGTGTATGTTTTGGGAAACACTGGAATAGAAGGCCACTTCCAAATTTACTAACCTCTGAGTCTGTTGGTTAGAATTAGGAAGCAATGTGCTTATAAGTGAAAAGAACAACAAATATGACTACTGAGATTTGCATATTCTAGGACCTTTTTAGTAATCCTACACAAGTCACTTAAGCTCTCTGACTCTCAAATATTTTATCGGTAAAAGAGGGACAATAATATCCTTTTTCTGTTTACCTCATATGACTATTATTAGAGAATAACGGGAAAATTAAATGTAGAGAGGTCAGATTCTGGTTAAAGATATTAGAATGAACAAACAATTTAGGTTCTTCTCTTCCCAAAAATGCACTGCCATGACAGTAAAGTGACTTTTAAAAAGAGCTAAGCACAGAAGAAGAAGGAGGAGGAGGAGGAGGGAAACCATTTTGGAAGCTGGAAGGCAGACAGATGAAAGATAACTGATTTAGTAGATACTAAAATGTTGAAATGTAAAGAGAAAAGCAGATAAGTAACTTAATTTGCACTTCTCAAAACCAGGATATAATTGTAGAAATAAAGTCCTTTAGAAGGCAAGAAAGAAGTTCTCTCCTCTTGAGGAAAAAATGAAAAGGAAGCAATTACCCCCTCAAAAAAGACAGAGAGCAGATAAAAAAATAAATGTCCAAAAAGTGACATGTAATTCCTGATTGAATGTATTTACTGGGTGTCCAACACAATGGATAAGAAAGAAATATAATACTAGTGCTGCACATTATCCTAACAATTTAGAAATCAGATGATGAAGATAATAACCAAAAACTCCCCAGGATGAGGTTGAGAGAGACTCAGAATAGAATCATGCTTCTCAACAGCAACAATTAAGTTGACTATTTTGTGATGTGTTTGATCATATTGATAATAGATTTATACTTATATAGAGGGTTGGAGGTAAGTTAATGGCAAGTACATAAAAAACACATTAAGAAAAAAAAAACTAAGACAATTATTTATCCTGGAAAATTTTTTTGAAAATTAGAAAGATGACACAACTGTAAAATGTATTCAAAAAATTATAACATAAGCACGGAACATAAACATAATCATAAATTTTGATATAAGGAGGGTCTATTCTTTTTCTGTTGGGGTGTAACAAATTGTCTCAAACTTATCAGTGCAGTCAGACTCAGGTACAGCTGAGCTGGGTCTCTACCTAGGGTCTCACGTGACTGCAATCGGTGTGTCAGCTGGGCTGTATTTTCCTCTGGAGGCTTG
The DNA here is from genome assembly GCA_004026545.1 of Mormoops blainvillei. Lineage (NCBI taxonomy): Eukaryota > Metazoa > Chordata > Mammalia > Chiroptera > Mormoopidae > Mormoops > Mormoops blainvillei. Next base: position 42,963 of record PVJD01006512.1, read on the forward strand.
ACTGGGGAAGGATCCACTTTCAGGCTCACTCAGGTTACTGACAAAATTGATTTCCTTGTAACTGTAGGATTCATAGCAAGGATACCGCACCACTTCTGTCATATATGATCAGTTAGAAGCAAGTCACAGGTCCTCCCCAAACTCTGGGGGAGATTATACAAGGGTGTGAACAACAGAAGATGAGGATCTTCAGGGCCACTTTAAAGTCGAAAATATCAAACACCACACAGAAGGCAGTTTTTTCTCTGATATCCCATAATAGCATGATGTGGTAGAGTTAGACAATAGGGGAGAATCCTACCTCCTCCATTTGAAGAAAAAAAGATTTTTAGTGAATTTACAAGGTTGCATAGCCATCATCGAAATCCATTGCACCAAGAAGATCTCTGTGCCCATTTGCAGTCATTTCCTGTCCTTACCCCTAGTCCCAGGCCGTCACTAATGGGCTTTCTTTCCCTATGGTTTTCCCAGGCCCTTCACTTTCTGCCACCTAAATGAGCCAGTCCTATGTTTACTTGTACTTAAATCCATTCTGTATCCTGCATCCTCTCCAGTATGTCTGTGTTGGGGGAGGGGCGGGTGGGCAATGGCATCCTGGATTTGGCTTTTACCATCTTGTAAGATTCAATTGTGAAGTATTTTGCAAACCTGTTGTTAAACCATTGGTAGCTTAAGTTGGTCCTACTGGGAGTATTTGCACCCTGACAAATAGTACAAATCAGGATCTTTTGCTTCATTTTATTTTTTGGAGAGCTGATTTATCAGGACAGCACTATTTGACTTCCTATTAGTGCTCATCTCTGGGATACCTCCTTTTATATCCACACGCAAGATATCTCCCAAGATTTTTGCCTCCCAGTATTCATACCCTTATCTAGTCTCTTTCCACCATCAAAACAGGGCTGACTTGTACAACCATTAGATTACTGCAGAAACAGTAATGTTTGACGACCAAGGCTAGGTCATAAGCAGCATTATGGCTTCTGCCTTACTTTCACTTGAATCATCCCCTTTGGGCGAAGTCGGCTTCCATATCGCGAGTACTCAAGTAGCCCGATGGAGAGGTTTGTGTAGTTAGGAACAGAGGCCTCCACCCAAAAACCACATCATTCACACATCCTGGAAGCAAATTCTTCAGCTATGTCCTTGAACTTCAAATAACCACAGCACAGGCTGGCACCTTGACTACAACCTAATGAGAGACCTGAGTCAGAACCAAACAGTTAAGCAGATCCTGGATTTCTGACCCACAGAAACTCTATGAAAAAGTCAATGATTATTACCTAAATCACCAAGTTGTATGGTGATGTGCTTTGTGACAACCAGTAGCTAATACAGATTTCAGTACCAGGAGCGGGGTGCTACTATTACAAACGCTTAACAGGTAAGAGTGGTTTTTTAAATGGGCAGTGGGCAGAAGCTAGAAGGACCTTGGGGAAAGCGTCAGTGAAAGCATGAAGATTAGCTCAGTAACAGGGAAGTGAAGACAATAGTACCCAAACCTGGAGGAAAGGGGCGCCGCGGGAGGGGGCGGGCAGCAAGCCCAGCCGCACTGTTCCCTCTGAGAACACAAGACTCAGGAGGCATGTCTAACAAGCTGGGTGATCTGGCTATAACAATGTCCAGGTGGAATGTTAAGGGTGCAACCTCACTTCTGCTGTTTATAAAGAAACGTAAGCAGAGAGAGAACGGCTAAAGGAAAGGCCAACAAAACAGAGCTAAGAGTTACTGAGTTTCAACATTTGCAGCCTCTCTAGACCTTCTATGATGCTAAAATTAAGAAATGGATTCTGGGCAAAGATCAAATCCAGGACACCTTCAGAAAAATATATTAAAAGTTAAGCCAAAGGCATGGCCTCAAGAAGATGCAACTAGTATCTCAAAAAAAATTCAGTGAAACAATAGAGCTTTCTAAGCAGGTTAAACATGTTGACCCTACCAATCTCAACAGAAGCCCGAAGAATAGAAATGCTTATCTCAGAGAAATTTACAGGTGTGGCTTTTGTCTACTTAATGCCTCAGAAAGAACAGTCAAGAGGTGATCTGTATTCCTTGGTCCTATCCCAGGGCTTACATCAACCCGGGCTCCAAAAGGTGACCTGGAGACTGCAATCTCTGAAGAGCCTTCCACCTCAGAGACAACTGGACAACCTGTGTCCTGCGTGACTCCAGTGGGCCCAGGACGAGTCACGGCACCGTAAGCGTAAATGTGCTTCTCACCTGTACTTTCAGAAGTGAATTTTTAGCTTATTATATAATAGTCTAAATTAACTGGCAGAGGGGCTTGTTCCATCAACTGGCCTTTCTTCCCTCCGTGGCCCCATTTCCGCATGAACAGAAGGCACCCTGCTAATATGGGGAAATGGTTATCTCCTCACGACCACAAAAATAAACCAGTAACTACATTGTTCCCAGAAGTGACAGAGATAATGGGATAAAGAGGGAGGCAAATGGAGGGAGCAGGTTGGGAGTTCTTGAAAATTTACAAATAAGCTCTCTCCACCCTCACTCTCAGTGTCCCTCCCATACACATTAGAAGTCCCTGAATGAATTAATGAGCTTTAATTAAAAAGTAATGAGATAATCCAAGGCAATTTGAAATTCAACAGGACACAGGAGAAGTTCTTAGAGAATGTGGGATGAGACTAGGGAGGCATTGTGCTGTCCTAGCAAATTATTGCATAAAATAGAAAGTCTGACTCAAACACCAAAATAGAAGGCTGCTGAAAGCAGGGTCAGTAAATTACCTCATTTGAGTATGTACAGTAGAGCAGATGTCAAAACCTATTACTTGAATAATACAGTAAGTTAAAGGCCTAGCTGCAAATGGAGGGCTCACTCTTTGAGACATGGGGTTAAATGAGAATCTCCCCAAATGACTAACATAGTTACTTTAGTCTAGCTTCTCTAAGGAGGGGTGTCTTGTCCAGAAGAATACAGAACTTCATGAACTCAAGGGACTGCATAGTTTTATGAAGAAATTGTGCAGAGGTCCAAATTGCACAAAGATGACTTTAATTAGGAATGGAAGTTCACAGAATAGCACATGTAGCAACAGCCATGGTGTGAAATCATGAAAGAGGAGACCCCTGTGCTACTCAGACCTTTTTTATGGACATAAGTAGCATATTGAAGGCATTTGGGAAAGTATTTCCAGGGCTTGAACTCATTAATTTTCTACAGATAATAAAAATAATAAATAGTTAACACATTGGATGCTGACTATGTACTAAATCTATGTACCTACTCATTAATTCTCACTATGACATAATAAGCTAAGTGCTCTTAGGATTCCCAGTTTGCATACAGAAAAGACGCTTAGAAGTTAGATAACTAACCCAACATCGCATGGCTGGTAAATAGCCAAGCAAGACAATGAACCTAAACCAATGCTCTTAACCATGCCCGATAGAGACTTGGTAAACAAAAGTAAACTTTGAATGATTATAAGCAGAAATATCACTGTATTCTATAAATAAAAATTAGGGCTCCCAGGTTAGAAGGCACAGATCAGAATGGAATGCACAGAAGACAGTCACTCTACAGTTTTCATAATTGTTGGATGTAAACTTTAATTAACTGTATAACTGCAAGTAAATCTGTATTTTATTCCAACATGTAGAGCCACTCATTTATACACAGTCTATCTTGTTGTCCTAAGTTCTGAGTTCAAAATTGCTCCAAGTACTGTTGTTATCTTTCTATCTGAAATAGATAAAATAGTTAGGATGACTGGTTAACTACTGAAGTTAAAATTATGGTGCCCAGATGGGACAAACCAAGAAAGCAGTTAACCTTTACAGGATGCTGTTTCAACAAAGTTTAGTTTCTTCTGAGACTGTAAAAACAATGTAGACTAATTTGGTATGACCAAAATAAAGTGCTTGTTTCTCTATGTTCATTTAATTAAACAGGTTTATACCACTCATACAAAATATCCTGTTTTTACTGATTATCTCCACTAGTGACATTTACTAAAGTTTAGCATGAAATCTAAAAAGGTCTGTACAAATTCCAAAACTATCTCATCTTTAGAGCTACCATCTAAATTCATTACTCTATGTTTCGAATTTATTATGTCTTTAAAGAAACCTTCCACACAAATGAGGCTGGTCTCCTAAATATACCTTGCACGTTCTTAACTATGTTCTTTTGTGAAAACCCTCCCTAACCCTGAAAGTTATACCATTTCCCCTTATGACTGGACAGACGAGGGGGTAATGCACGTTCTCAATGAGTCACTCTCAAGAGCTGCCTTCCACTCCCAACCTTAACAGAGAGATATGGTACCATTGAGTACCTTTGATAATAGCTGAGCACTTTGGAGGAAGTTTTGCCATGCTGTAAAAAGGGATTAACTGCCAAAATAATTTCCTATTCATTCTGTTCTGGAAAAAAAAAAAAGGTAAATAAATTTGTACTAATGGGATAGTGTGAATATTTCTTTGTGGGGAGGAATAATCTAAAATTGAATGCATATTCTAGTGAGCTATTAAACTCCCTAATAGGACACCATGAGGCTTAATAAAGATAGGAATGTAGGTTTTAATTCCTTTTCTATGAAATGCTATAGCTATGCTAATCCAACATTTATACAAACCAAAACATCTAATTCTTTTATGAACAAGAAGAAGCATTGTTCGGGTGCTTACTATTGAACATACAGCAAGTTTTGAACCTGGGTGGTTATCATATGGCAGGTGTTGAGGGCCATGACAGCCATTATATAGCGTGCCCTTTAAGGGTAAGGATAATATTTTATATGTTTTGTATCCTAAGTATCTGTACATTGCTCTAAAAATGTTTAAAGAACTAAATGAAACATAAAAAATTCACTGTAATTATAATATTGTATTATATCTAAACATCAGATAGAATGTAGCTTATTTTTCAGATGGGTCTTAATTGGGCTTCAGATCCTTTGACACAAGAAAGGGGAATCTAAAAAGTTAACAAGGTTGGCTTTGGTAAGAGGCAAACCTCAAGGCGTATTCAGTTGGCTCAGATTCTCTTTTATCTTGCTTAAAACACAAGAGCTTAAAAGAATGTGGCCAGGGGAGACTGTTAGCAAGACATGGAAGTCCAGCTCACGTTGACTCGTGAGAGGTCAAGTATAACAAGCACAGTCCTGCTTTGCCTCTCTCTGTGACAAGTCTCCCATAGGGTGCTTAGATTTCAGAGAAACCACTAGAAGAGCCAGGGTGCAGCCAAGACACCCTGTCTGGAACTAATAAGATACAAAAAGCATATATGTGAATTTGGTGTGCAAATAGAGAATAAAAACCAAAATGTTTGTGATTTTTGAAAGTGGTAGGGTGGGAGGGGCAACTGAAAGAGATGAAAGGGTTCAACTGCGAAAGTCTTCTGAAACATGGTTTTATATATATATATATATATATATATATATATATATAGATAGATAGATAGATTTTTTTTTTAGGTAGTAAAGCTTTATTGTAAAGTGACTCACCATACAATGTGTTCAATTATCTCTGTGTTAGGTTGAGTCCTGAAGAGATATAAAATTGAATAGACACCATGCAATTACTCACTAAGACATAGGAAACCTGAATCATAGAACACCCTTGCCTCAAGAAAAGTGTTTTATATATTTAATATTTATACCCCATTGACTCCAAAAGGACTTAAAGCAACTTACAGGTTAATACACAATGTAACTTACAGCAAACCAGACATTCCCCTCAAGTAAGAAAAATTTCAAGGCAAAGATGCTCCTATACATCTTTGAATAGGGTGGACAAAGATTTTGATAAATTTGACAAAGTTTGGCTGTAAAAATCTGACAAATCTGACAAAAATGCAAAAACATTGAATTATAGCATTCCCATTTCTTATAATAGGCAACAATTCAAATCTAGGTAGAGTCAAACTTCTCCTGGACTTAGAATCAAGGAGGAATTTCTCATGTAAAAGTAGCAAGAGGGAATGCTGTCTAACAACAGCTCTGTCTTTCACCGCATTTCTACAGGAGTCAGAGTAAGGCTTTTCGAGTGGGTAATTTCTATATCAAACCGCTACAAAAGCATAGGGCATCATATATCAAAAGTTATTTAGGGAACTTATGTGGAATAATATAAATAATAGAGTTCAAATATTTTGCTTGACTTAGTATAGGGGTAGAATATAAGTCCCCAGCTTCACAGGTAATTAACATGTCTATTTAACTGTCAAATGTCTTAGGAGAGCATTTGACTGATGCTAAATTTGTAATCAAAACACCCTAGTAATTGCCAATGGTATAAAAAAGTCTATATTGCTAGTTAATGACAATTGTAACTAATGAGTATAGAGCTTATTTTCAGTTTATCAAAACCTTTTTGCATCCATTATCACATTAACTTTTTATTATAACCCTATAATCAAGCAAGTATCATCATCAGCCTTCTTTCAGGAACAATGAAAGGGAGGTTCAGGATTATTACATAATAGGTCAAGATGGTATATTTGGTAAGAAAAAGTCAGAGCTCAAACCCTGGTTTTAGGTTCTGATAGTTTATATACCTGGAACTGTATGTCTCTTCCACTATATATTTCCCTGTCATCTCTAGTGAAATATCAATCCAAGGTATACCTGTCTTATGAAAGAGTCAGATTTGCTGGAGCCCATGCAAGAGATTATGATAGTTTAGACTGAGGTTGCAGGCATACAGATGGGGGAAACTAGATGGTCTGCGTGGGGTCCAGAAGTGACAGAATGTGAGAGAGTAAGACTCCTAGGTTTTGCACGAGTCTTAGGAGGGAGGTGCCGTTGTCTGAGATGGAGAACACAGGAAAAGATTCTTTTTACAGTCTTAAAACTATGTTTTAAGTATACATTTGAACACACACACATAAACTATAATTTTGTTTCGCAAATAAAGCTAAAGGGAGATTATGTGTAAAAACAAACAATACCTGAGTGCGACGATAAAAGGAGTTAGTATAACAACGTGTCACCAAATTAATTGATGTGCCCTTCAGTGACTGATGTTTATGAGTAAACTGCTTTTTAAAGTGCTGTTTTAACATGGCTATTTGTTTAAATTTCTCTAGATCACTTTATGTCCTAGATTAAAAGAAAATATAAAAAGGATCTTAAAATCAGTACCTCAAATACCAGCTTTCCAGATGAAAGTGTTGACTTTGCCTGTCCCTGAAAGGAATGGTAGACGTGGTCTGAGAAAGTTAAGAATGGCGAGCCTTATAAATATTTTTAATTATCTTATTCTTCTTGAGGACGAAAGCCTCAAAGTGCCTCCTCTGTTGAAAGCAGCATTTAGACTTTAATATGACATCACAAAACTAGGTAGTTGTTTGATGAATTGGCTAGGATGTGGAAAGTGTTTGTGAGCTGGATAAGACTCAGGTTTTGAACATGAGTAAAAAGAACAGTTAAAAGTTATAATCACTTTACAAAAGCTTTACAGTTTCTAGAACATTTTCATTTTCATAATCTCACTTGATTACAGTCATGGGGAAAACACGATGATAATCTAAAAATCCTACATAATGTACTGAATTCTGGAACACTATCACTAACATACACCCTAAAAACTCAGGGAAAAATGAGTTGAAGATAAATTAAAGATATTCTACTCAACACAGTGGATAGCAAACTTGCCAAACCAAAAAACACTTTCTCCAAAGAAATAGTCCAAGAAATACACGTATATAAACATTTATTTAAAAGCCTGAAATAGATTAAGAGATGACACATCTACAGTGATTTATTAAGGGAAACCCAGGATTTCGAGGGCAAGGCATCTAGCATCAATGGTGGATGCCAAGGAAGAGAAAAACCTGCTCTCCCACAACACAGCTGTTGATGCCTTTATCATCCATAGTTCTAGGCTGGGTGGGGAGAAGGTCTGCTCCAACGTGGCAATCCTTATGTTCTTATTATGCATGTTTCGTCACTGAGCTCTAGAAGAAGAAAGACCATCACCACCAGCCAACATCATCTCATTCTGGTGTCATCTAAAAATACCTGCAGACGGTATTACCCTGCAATTACCTCACACTCCTGCCCATCAGTCATAGCCACCTCCTACCTCCCGCTCACTAATAGCACAGTCCTGTATCACCTCCCACTCAGCCAAGCAACACTACTGTAGCTGCTTTAGATGCACTCATATCTATATATATAGTCTCATATATAAATATATATTCAGACGTATACTCATGTGCGTGCAAAAAAGAACGCCTTTACAAAAGAAAAAGGGAAAGCTAGTTAGGCGAAAGTAGCTGCACTTTGGAAAGTTTGTGCAATGTGTCATCTGGAAAACGGTTTCTGTTTTGCCTAGTTGTTCAATAAATGTTGGTGGAGATACATTTTCTAATCTCAGACAGGAGAAATATTTGACTTTGTTAACCTCTAAGCCCTGAGTAATTAGCTGGAACCTCTAATTCTTAAATCTATTGCATTAGACCTTGCATTTCTCTTTTGAATGTTATAAACTTAATATTTACAATATTATAATTTTTAGACCAGTCTGATATATTTTCAATTTTTTTAATATTTTATGGATGTTGTATTCAGCATTCCATAAATATGTTTTACTGCTTTTTACTGTTGTTTTCTTTTTTATTATTATTTAGCAAGCCCCTGAGGTTTTGATATGTATTTAGAGATAGAAAGGAATGAGACAGAAAGGACTCTGAAGCAGCGACAGAGAAAGCAGAAACAGGAAAGGGAGATGCTTGTTCTCTAACTGCAACACGAGGCAAAACCACTATTAGCATAATCAGAGCAACCACGGAGCCTGGATGTGTGACTCCTCAGCTAAACTGCACGTAGCAACAAGCCCAAATGAGCACCATGGAGTAGCACCTATGGCTGAGAGGAGTAACTGAGATCACAGTTGCAGAAGCACCCTGAGGGTGAAAATGGTATCAGGAGGCAGGGGAAAGTCTCTATTACTGTCTCATCATGTCATCAGTACTCATCAGTAAGTAGACAGCAGAGTGGATACTGGGGAGAGAGAGGAGCCTAGGCTAGTTGTCAGAGCCCCAGGATTCAAATCCTGACACTGACAACAGCTTTCTCAGTGACTATGAGCCAATCTCTTCAAATAGCTGGGCCTTCGTTTTTCCTATCTGGTCAATAGGTACCCTTCTGACGTGCCCTAAAAGTTATTGTAAACATTTAATTAGAATTAAATAGTGAGAAATGCTATGTGAAATGCTTTAGGAAGTATAGCACAGAGTATGGCTGAATGCTGACGGCCAAAAAACTCCACCTGGATACCATCCATATCCCAAATTAAAAGGATTCCACACCCCCGTCTTCCCTGTCTCAGTTAATGACACCCTATCCGTAGAACATCATAAACACATGGGGGCCAGTATTCAGAACAGTGCCAGACACACTGCGGGCCCTCAGTAAGTATTTATTGCACATGAAAAATAATCTACTCAGTTGCCCAAATGAGGGCTTGTTATCTATAATTCATTCCCATCCTTCATTCTGACTTATCTAATAAGTCACCTCTTCACAGCTCATGCTTGTCTACCTTAGTGGCCTTCACTCGGTGGTGCATTGGTAAATGCCCACCCTAGCTCTTGGGGAAGCATTTCTGGCATTTGCCATTTTTCATAGTGTAAATGTTCCCAGTGTGGCCAGTTTCAAGCAACCAACATGATGACACGTGGAATTGGGAAGACACAGATGTCCACAGTGGACTGTCAGGGCTGGTGTAAGTCGGCCCCCGCTCTCCACGGCTCCCGCTCTTCTCATCCTAAGCAGGATCCTCCCCCCTAGCAGCCTGGCTTGATTCCTAGATGGTCCGCATTATAACCCATCATCCACGCTGCCATCAGCATGATCTTCCAAACACATATACCTCATCATGTTGTTTTCCTGCTTAAACACCTTTGATGCATCCATCTTGCTTATGTAAGAAAAGCCAAACCCAAAGTATGACAGACGAGGTACTTCCTTATCTAAAGGCTGTTTAGTGAGACCCTCTTCAGGGCTAGCCCGGACTCCAGCTAGACTGAACACAGTTTTAGCAACACCTTATGTATTTTTATTCTTCTCTGCTTCTACTCATGCCATTCCTACTTTCTGGATAGATACTTACTATCCTACAGGCCCAAATCAAAGATCACCTTCTCATCAAAGTTTTCTCTGATTATCATTTATTTCCTCTTTACCCTTCATTTACCCATCAACCCAGGCAAAATGAATTTCTCACTCCTCTTTCTCTCTATATCACTGAATCCATACTCACGATCACAACTATCAAGTTTCCTTATTTGCTTAGTTTTCACTTTCCTGCTGGACCGTGAGGTCCTCTTAAACAGGATCTGGTCCTGTAATACAGAATCCCTTAAGCGATGTCTTTCAAAGCTTTGCTGTTCAAAGTGCTTTCTGGGTAACCCAATGGCATCAACTTCACCTGGGACCTTGTTGGAAAGGCAGAATCTCAGACCCCATTCAGTCTTTCTAAAACAGGATTTTTATTTTTAAAAGATTTGCCAGTGACTCATAAGCACATTAAAGTTTGAAAATCCCTATGAAAGTTTGAAGAGGTCCAAAGGAGGATAGGAAAAGAAAGGAGAAAAGAAAGCAATTATTGATGAACTTGACAGCAAGGCAGAAATATTAAAATCTTTGGGAAATTGCAGTCTATTGACAGTTTTTGAACTGAGGAAATAGAGCAAGAGCACTACTCATAGGTAATTAATCTCTCAGCTTGGGTGAAATGGTTCAAAAAGGCTGAGACTAGAGCAGTGGTTTTCAGCCAAGGACATTTATCTCCCCTCTCCCACCAAACAAAAGTGTCTGGAGACATCTTTAGTTGTCACAACTAGGAAGGTGCTACTGACATCTAGTAAATAAAGTTCAGGGAGCTGTGGAACAGCCAACAACATCCCTCACAATGAAAAATCACCCAACCCCAAATGTTAATAACACAAAAGTTGAAAAATCCTGGACTAGGGGAAGGAAAGACACAAAGCTGATGAAATTATACAGCGCGTGGTGACGAACCGTCACTGGTGTGAGGTGGTGCTCAGTCAGCTGAGAAGAAAGGGAGGAACTGAGTGGCTCCAGAATAAATTAACAGAATTTAGTAATGAAGGCCTAAAGAGAGGGAGGTGAGAGATGGCTGCAGTTTCCTCCTTTGGGTGAAAGAAAGAATTGTAGCAACTCTGTAGTAAAAGAAGCAGTTGTCATTTCTCTTTCAGACAGAAGAGATGCATAAAAGCAAGAAGCAGCAGTATTTAGACAAGTCACACGGGGCCTGATTTCACTAAACTTGTTTATTGGGCACCTGTTAACTTGTTACTGGAGCTCTGCCCTTCACATGTTTGACCTTATTTCATCCTCCAACAACAACCCGTAAAGCAGCTATTAGCAGATTTTCCCACTGAAGAAACCGAGGTGCCTAGAAGTTACCTAAGTTGGTACAGGAAGAATTAAGCCTCAAACTCACAATTTCTGACTCCCAAACCCAATATGGTCTCCTCTCTAACAGATGTAGTGAATGGAATTTTATCGCTTGCCACTGCTCCATCATGGCATGGCCGCCTGCCTACCAGGCATTCAGGGGCGTGCCCGGGCTCATCGACAAAGAACATCATGCTCTGTGAGAGAGGCCTGTCGCAGGGCAGGCAGGAGGCGTGGGGGACACATGCTGCATGTTTGTGGAGTGTATTGCGTGCTAGGTGGATTCAGAGTCAGAGGCTGCAGCCAGTCTTTCATTCATTTCAAGGCCCAGACTTAAACCTTTGACAATCAAAATGATCACAGTTCTAAACAATTAGTGAAAATGTTCCCTTTCATTTGCGAGGACCGCTAAATCCATACCCTATTTCTTCTTACAAACCAGTTAAAATGAACTGAAAAAAAAGGTAGCTTTCAACACACATCATTAATATCAATTAATACGACATTATTAATATTGTCACATTATTAATGCAATTGAGCATGCACAAAGTTCCAATCTTGCCTGGTTCTATAATACTCTCTCCATTAAATTTTTTTTTTTAAAGTGAAACCAAAATTATTTTCAGTTTATGTCAAAACTATGGTGACGAGAGGATGAACCCTCAAGTGTGGGGCAGAGGAAAGAGCAAAGAGTAAGCACAAAGGAAAGAAAAAAGTTAAAGACATTTTCCTGTCCTACCATGACTTGCCTCCACTGACTTGTACCCCAATTCCCTTCCTGACAACACCTATTTATAGCCCAAGGCCAAACTAAAATAATACCTTCTTTCTGTATATTTCCTTGGCCCTTCCTGATAGAACTAGTTTTTCCCTCATCTAGCACAGATTACTTCTGAGTAACACACTATGTGAATGAATTATTTACATGTTTATATCTCTACTAGGTTATGACCTCCTTTATGTGGAGGCTGCAACCTTAGCACAGAGTAGTACCTGACTCCCAGGTGGTGCATAGTAAATGCTTGTTGAATTCCATCAGCATAAAATCAGTCCCAGTGAATGATTGGTTTAGGTTGACCTTTGGCTGCATCTTTACCTCCTTTCAAACATACTTCCTCTTCTTACTGTCCAAATAGTTTACTAAAGTATAAAGGGAAATGCTTATCTGGTTTCTCAGTATGATGATTTTAAGGTTCATTTACACTGTAGCATGTGACAGCACTTTATTTTTTATGGCTGAATAATATTTCATTGTATAGATATATTCTGTTTATCCCTTTGTCTGTTTGTTAATGGACATTTGGGTTGTCTCCACTTCTTGCCTATTGTCAATGGAACTGTTTCAGATATTCAAGTACAAGTGTTTTTTTGAACACCTGATTCCATTCATGTGGAATACCTACAATATGCAAGTCCATAGAGACATTAAGCAGACTAGTGGTTGCCAGGGGCTAAGAGGGAGGAGGGATGAGAAATGGCTGCTTAATGAGTAGAGACATCCCTCATTTTATTGCACTTCACTTTAACATGCTTTGTAAATATTGCGTTTTTTAATAAATTGAAGGTAAGTCCCTCCACAGGAAAAAGATAATGACCCGCTGAAGACTCAGATAATGGTTAGCATTTTTTAGCAATAAAGCATCTTTTAATTAAGGTATGTACACTGTTTCTTAGACATAATGCTACTGCACACTTAATATACTGCAGTGTTGTATAAACATAACTTTTATGTACCCAGGAGACCCAAAAATTTGTGTGACTTGAATTATTGTGATATTTGCATTACTGCAGTGGTCTGGAACCAAACCCACAAGATCTCTGAGGTCTGCCTGCTCAGGGTTTCTGTTTGGGATGATGAAAATGTGCTGGAACTAGACAGTAATGTTGGCTGCATAATACTATGAATTACTGAATGCCACTGGTTGCATACTTTAAAGGTGTTAAAATGGTGAATATTACATTATGTGCATTTTACCACAATTTTTAAAATGTTTTTAAGAGGTGGATAGAAAAACAATAGAATGCACCAAAATTAGCTACCAGGAGTAATATTCTTTTATCCCTGAAAAACATTTCTTCTGTATTTCTTTCTTCAGTTCCCTTAGGTTTGCAAGTAGAATCTGTGATACTATTTATAATTGCTGTTGATGGTATCATACAAAAGTTTTTTTTAATAGTAATTTTATAATAAGTGTAAGGAACCATCCATAACAGTGTTCATGTCATTTAAATCTGGAATAGTTCTAAGGGTTTATTTTACAGAAAAATTTCCCAAGAATAATATAGGTACATGTATAAAAATGTTCATTATAAATATGCCTAAAATAACTGAATGCTGAGAGAAAATCCTTGTCCAGCAATACAGAATTGTTATTTAACGCATGCAACATTAACATGATAAAATACCTATGGAAACTATTTAAATATTTTATGTGAGGTGAAAAGAACAGAATATGAAGTTTTTAACTCACTATGAATACAATTTGTTTAAAATATATTCAAGTGATTAACATCAGAGAGTTTTACATTAAAGTGGAAAGTGCAATAGAACTTTTAATAACTTTTTAAAAATTCCTTTTTTGTTAATGCAATTATTCATTCATTCAAAAATAATTTTGAGCACCTACAGCATGCCAGGCACTGTGCTAAGAGGTGTGACCACCATAAGAAACAAGACAGTTTTCCTGACTTCAGCAAGCTTCCATTCTACCAAAGACAATAGGTAGAAGCAAATAATTACAAAGTTAAGTATTTAATTGCCATTGTGACAAGTGTCGAGATGTACAAAGAAAGCAAGTACATGCACACATTTTATATGAGGTCTCTGTTGGGTCATCAGTGCAATTGTCTAGTAAACAGTTGAATGTCAGTGCCCAGAGGTAAGAAGAGAGGTCAGAACTATCAATATAATTTGAGAAGGTTATCAGCCTTTTGATGGTAATTTAAATCATGGCAACTGTTGCAACTGCCTAGAGAAGAAGCATAGGATGAGAGGCTAAGAATGCTTGGGAATAAGATCCTGAGAAATTCCAATAAAGAGAAGTAGTCTAGAGTAGTTGTCAAGAACAGGGATTCTGAAATTATATTTCCTAGGTTCGAATCCCCAAGTGTGAGAGTTACTTAACTTCTCTGTGTCTTAATTTTCTTATCTGTAAAGTTAAGATAACTTTTCATAGGGTGTTATAAGGATTTACTGAAATAATGTACATAGGGTACTTAAAAATGTGTCTGGCACTTATTAAAAATGTTGACTATATGAAGGTCAGATATAGAATGAGAATCTCCCAAAAAATCCTAAGAGGGAATAGCCAAAAAAGTAGGAGGGAAAAAAAAAAACAGGAGAATAAGATAAAAATGTAGTGCACTAGAGTGTTAAATGTTGCTGAAAGCTTATATACAATGAGGACTGGAACATTTACATTTCATTTATGTTCCAGAGATATTGGTTAAGTACGAGAGCAAGACTGGTATGAGATAAGGACGGAATTCTGATTTGTTGTATCCCTTTCCTAGCAACAACAGTAAAAATGTTGTTATGACTTTTTTTAAAAAGCAAAGAAAACAGACTTAAAAGTGACTTACACATCATCATCACAGTATTAGAGCATTGTGAAGCTGACTACATATTTTCTTTCATAGTGAGTGTTATACTTTCATATGTTTTTATGTTGCTAATTAAGGTCCTTTCATTTAAGCTTGAAGAACTCCTTTCAACACTTTTTGTAAGGCAGGTCTAATGCTGATGAACTCCCTCAGCTTTTGTTTGTCTGGGAAAATATTTGTCTCCCTCATTTCTGAAGGACCGCTTTTCTGAGAACAATGTTTGTAGTTGGCTGCTTTTTTCCCCCTGCACTTTCAATATATCACTCTACTCTCCTGACCTCCAAGGTTTCTGCTGGGAAATCCACCCATGGTCTTATGGAAGTTCCTTTGTCTGTAACTAGTTACTTTGCTTTTGTTGCTTTCAAAATTCTTTGTTTTTGACTTTTCATAGTTTGATTATGATGTGACTCAGTGAAGACCTCTTCACGTTCAGCCTATTTGGGGTTCTCTGGCCATCAAGGATCTGGATGTTCATTTTCTTCCCCAACTTTGGGGAGTTTTCTCTTATTATTTCCTTAAATATACTTTGTCTCTTTCCCTTTCTCTTCTCCTTCTGGGGAAAAGTTGCAGCTTTATAAGAAATTCTGAAGCTCTGCTATACTGCATAGTACCTATAGCTAATAATACAGTATTGTATACTGAAAAGTTGCTAAGAAGCTAAGTCTTATGTTAAGTATTCTTACCACAAAAAAAAAGTGGTAATAATAATAATAATAATAAAGAGGCAGGAGGAAACTTTAGGAGGTGATGGATATGCTTAAGGACTTAACAATGGTGATAGTTTTATAGGTACATAACTATCTCCAAAGTCATTGAGTTGTATGTATTAAATATGTACTGCTTTTTACATATGAATTATACTTTAATGAAATTGTTTTTAAAAAACCCTCAAAGACAGAATCTTTCACAAAGCACCAATAAGGCCTCTAAGCACACATGTCTCACAGGCTACAACAGTACATAAAAAATTATTTTTCAGGATGGCAACTGTGATCATAACCTTTTTTGCTCTACTGCCAGAGCTAGTCGTAAAGGCTTAACTATTTCCAATGCTTCCTTTAAAGGCCAGCCCCTTGATTACTGTCCTGGCTCTTCCCTGAAGCCCCTACAATTCCCTTTGTTAGTGTCCAACTGATTGAGTTACAGAGGAGCTGCCCAGATTTATCATCACAATTCTCTCGCTGTAATCACATTTGGACCCAAATCTGACTAGAGTGAAAGTGTGAGTATTGAGACATTTTGCTCATAATGAGGAATGCTTTGGGCATTTCTACTTTGAAAAAGAAATGCTAGCTATTGACTGCCAAGAAATACAAAGATTCCCTAATATGAGAATGGTAAATGGTGACTGAGATGGTGACAGCAATGGAGCAATGGTACTTGAAACAAAAAGGGCTCTCAAGTACCCTGGGATGGGGAGTCATGGAGAGACAGGCAAGAGCTAGGAAGAGCCAATCCTGGGTCTCTGGGCAGAACCTAAGGGCCCAGTACCAATAACATTAATGAGACAGGTCAAGGCATGGAATCAAATATTCAGAGATAGACTAATTGCATACATAGCAAATATGGAGTCCAAAGGACACTGAAACACAAAGGCTGATCCAAAATCTTCAAAGTAAAAATAAAATGGAAGAGAAAGGAAAAAGGGAGGAGAGGAATGAGAAAAGAAGAAAAGGAACAAAAGGAACAGGAGGAGAAGATGAAAAGAGAAAAGAGAACAGAAAGAAGAGTCAAAACTAAGGAGGACTTGGGCTGGCTGGTAGCTTGGGCAGCATGGAAGTGCTTGACCTGTCTCTTCCTCTGTGAAATGAGAGTGATGCTATGACTACTTTTCAGAGGATTGTGGGAGGGTAATTAAATAACACAGAGAAAGTGCCTGGCACATTGGAGTTGCTTATCAGTTGTTGCTTCTCTGCCTTCCTCAACGACACTTATTGCTCCAACAGCTTCCTGGAGATTGAGCCAATGCTGCTATTTTACTGAGGCAGCCAGGACTACCTATTGGGCCCACCTAGAAAGTCAAAATTTTAATTTTGGAGAAGCTTTAACCCAGAAAGTGAAAGATAAGGAATTGGCTCCAATGACTTCAAAGAACTTAATGATCTGCTTGACTTTCTGCCCTGGTGGCACTTGGCTCTTCTTAGCTAAAACCACTTACTCCTCCCCCACTTTACCACACACTAGGGGCAATTCTATACTTACTTAGAGCCACGTGAAGGATTTCTGAATAAATAGCTTAGATTAAGTCATCCTGCTAACGATCATTCTTTCATCCTACTTCGAGTACCCAACAAATGTGTCCTAGTTTTGCTACTTGTAGCCTTGGTTTCATAGGGTCCTAGATGAACCATAAATTGTATTAATTTTCTTGACACCCAAATGTCTTTCTTGGACAACTGCCCAGCCTATGGTCTTGAACTGCTTTTATTCATACCATGTTATCTCACTCCTTGTTCAAGGCTGATTGGACCAGTGGCAAACACCTGCCCAAGACTGTCAAATCTTACTCCCTTTTCCATGTATTTGGTATCTGGATGTTGAAAGGTTATTATACTTTGTAGCAAGCCAAGCAGAGCAAAGACTTCCAGCTGGGGAATATATAAACCAATTGCAATAAATGAGTGAGTAGGTAAGACCAATTTGCTCAGAAAGAAGGATAAAAAATCTGCCTGGAATAGGAGAGATGAGAGCCCACATACCAACAGAAACAGAACAAACACAGAGTGAGTGGATGGTTGATGATTTTCCAGGCCCCTTGGGTCTTGTCTGTAATTCCAGCATTTTATTTATGGGCAATTTTCTGATGACCACACAATATATTCTTTAGTTTTATGAATGGATCTCTTTTTGTTTGCTTGATTTTCAACTAAATTTGCCCAAGACACAAGGTCAAGAGTCCTATCTTTCAATCAATCAATCAAAATCTTGAGGTGGAATGTTTCCCGCCAGACTACCTTAACTCCACCTCCCACATGCCTGCAACCCTTTCCTTCCAAAGACAGCCTCTGCCCTCCAGCTGAGATGTTCCCATCTGTCCCCAGATATGCAGAGGAAATACAGACATTAGATACATAATTACAGGTGTGAGTAAACAGACATGTTTGTGATATGTTGTTGTGAGCTCCTCCTCATGGGACCACATACAGCTACTTATTCACTGGTGCTTCAGCTTATTCATCTGTAAACTAAGGATATTTCTGGTATTTTTACCTCACACAACTGTGTGGTTATTAAGATTTCATTAAAGTGTAAAGTATGGATTTTAATGGAATAGACCTCATACAGAGTTATGATAAAGTGCTTAGAACAGTGTGAGGCACACAGTAGGTGCTATGGGACTGAGATGAACCCAGGGTGCACCTTCAGTTATTGTCTTGCTGTGTGGGTGGGTGACCATGTGCATAGCTGAGATGAGGAAGGGAAGCACAAGAGCATGTATTTCGTGATGATGAGTTTGAGGTTCTTGGCCCAGCCGGTATACACCGTATTTTACCGTGTATAAGGTATACATTTTGCCCAAATTTTTGAGGGAAAAATAGAGATGCACATTATATATGGGTAGTACCTGAAACACCTTGTATCTGTTCTTGTGTTTTGTAATTATTTGTTACATAAAATGTATTGTATCATAATATGTTCAAAAATAACACTAAAATTCCTTTATAATACAAAGAAACAAGTATCTAAATATAAATAAATAAATAATTGAACTAAAAAATTAAACCAAACGATTTCTTCCTGAAAGTTAGGAACAAAAATGTGGCTGTGCATTATACACAGAAAAATACGGTAGGTTCAGCACAGATATGTGCATGTGGCTGTATCTATGTGTGTGTGTGTGTGTGCACACAGGTTCATGCGTGCGTACTCAGCAGTGTCACACACTGCGGCAAATCTCGTATATATCATCTTTACAAAAGAAGTAGCAATTACTGAAAAACTTACCATAAATAAATAATCCATTTTCCAGATGAAGTTAAGATTCTGATCAAGCAATATAAAAATATTTGCACGGTGGCCCAGCACATAGTAAGAACTATGGAAATGTTAATTATTAACAGTCAGTGTGGTTGTGTTGTTGCTAATGTGTTTGGCGTAAGGTTAAACAGCTATTGGGTAGTAGGGTTGGGATTCAAACCCTGGACTGTCCAACTACAAAGCAACAGCTCCTAATCACTGTTAGTATACAGGCCTGTGGTCCCTCCAATGTAGATGACTTGGAGCTAGGCAGTGTGAAGGAAACACACAGACTGAGCCATACAAAGACCTTACTGTCTTAACAGTAGGAGCTAGACAATCTGGTGGAAAGAAAAAAGGACCATATTCAATGTGGGATGAAGATTGTCTTGACTAGAACAATGAATCATTAACCCAAAATTTCAACAGGATGAGGGGAGTTGAAAGAGGGCCCCAGGCAGGATTTTCAGCCTGAGCTGAGCCTGGGAGGTATGGAAAATAGTAAGAAACAGATGCCACAGAGAGGCCGCCCTAGAAAGTGTCAGCTCCCCAGACACAGATCTGCAGACTGACTGGGTGCTCATGTAACCATTCCAAGTTTCAGACACCCTGTGATTAAGCCCAAGCGTTGCCTCTAAGCTTTGATTTGGAATGACACCTTAGTTGTCAAAGGAAAGCAACCAGGGCTGTGTTTGCTTGGTGCTGCTTGCAGGAGTTACACTCGTAAAAATCGTGGGAGGTGCACATGGAAC
The DNA here is from genome assembly GCA_004026545.1 of Mormoops blainvillei. NCBI lineage: Eukaryota > Metazoa > Chordata > Mammalia > Chiroptera > Mormoopidae > Mormoops > Mormoops blainvillei. The sequence goes on from PVJD01006512.1 coordinate 62,667, forward strand.
TCCCCACCCACTGGGGTTGATGATCCAAGCTAATTGTACACATTTCCAAAGCCTCCTGTGTGAGAAGGAAAAAATAAAAATGTTCTCTCAACATTTTGAAGTTCATAAATGTGGCAAATGTTCAATAACTATATTTAACTCCCGTTGCATATTCCCTGGCTCTTGGAATATATTAAACCAACAATTTCATGTGCTTGACAGGAAAGGCACGCTCTCCGGCTCCCTTTCTCTTCACCTTTCTAGGTGACCACCTATGTCTACCATTACCTCGAAGGTCTAGCTCAAGATTTACCTTTTCCAAAAGTTGCTCCTGGCTCAACATACATCTCATTGAACTCCTCCTTCCTTTGTTTAGCATTTTGGTGTTGGATGTGGGTGAGGTCCTGGGAGGCTAGAAGGTGGACGGCAGAATTGTAGGGTAGAGACCCAGCACCTACAAGGCAGAACTCTAGCTGTTCTTCTAGCGGTTGCCGTTGCACCTTATATGTTGCCCTAAGTTCTTGCCTCTCAAAGTAGAGTTCTTGGGCCAGAATCATCACGAACACCCGGATTCTCATAAGGAATGCCAATAAAAGCCCTTTCCCTGACCTGCAGAATCAACATCTTGACTTTCACTAGATGTATCCTTATGTATATTAAAATTTGGGGCTAATACAGAATTATCATACTTTGTTTCAGTGTATTCCCTTGCCTATCCCTCCCTCCCTGCACTGCTTGTTCCTCCGGGGAGGGACTGTGTGGTGTGGACTCCTATAGGCCAGCCCCTAGCCCAGCGCCCAGTAAGCAGAAATAAAACGGCCACCTCATAGTCTGTGCTTACTGTTTGCCAGTTGCTGATATGCATACTTACAATCACTTAATCTGTCACATACTCCTATGAGAGGGTCCCATTATTTCCATTTTGCAGATAAAGAATTTGAGGCTCAGAAACCATCAGTCTCCCCTAAAGTCACAGAAACGGAAAGTAATGGATTTGGAATTCAGATGGATCCCTTTCAGATGATACAAAATATGCTCTTAGCCACTGTTTTATACTATTTCCCTATATAGTTAACAGACATTTATGGCATTTAATAGAATTTACTTTGTACAATAACGGCTCAGTCTTTCTTTGCCTCTTTGAGTCAGGAAGTGAAAGGACGAGGGTTGTGTTTTCATTCGCCATGCAGTTTCCAAATTGCAGAAGCATCATGTCTGCGCTCACGGAAATGGCCTGTAACTAGGCTCAGAATTCCGCATCCCCCACCCCTCCTTTCGGAAGATCTGCAAGTGTTAGTAAGCCCTGCAGACAAGCCATCCGTCAGGCAGAAGGCAGCCCGGAGCCCTTAAATAAAACATTCTCGCAGCCTTCCGCGGAGAGCATGGAGACAAATACCACGGATGTGAAAGGTGTCGCTGGGATTACCAATGACGTGCTAATGGCTGCTCAGGCAATCTCCGTGCCTCCTGCGCTCTGAGTCACCGGCTCCCTTTGGAGCCTCAGCTCACGTCATTAAGGGACCGAGAGTTATTCACAGATCACTGACTAAAGGCAAGCTTGAGCTGGGCCTGCACCCCTCTGCCGCTCTCCAAAGGACTAAGGTCACGGACCGGAGACCCTGGAGCTTTTTATCGCGGCCACAATGAAGAGAAGGGAAGACAAAGCTCGCTTCCTCCCTCCCATCCATTTCTTTAGCTGTACTTTTGCAAATGGGAACTTTCCTCTTGTTCCAGAACATGTTGGAAACTCTTCGCAGGGAACAAGCAGAACTTTGAGGAGGACAATAGACTTTTGAGAGCTTAAAAAAAAAAAAATTCTAAAGAAACTTCTGGTGTTATTTTAATGCCACAGACATTTCATTACTAATCAGCCCTGGAGTTTTCAGTTTCTAGAATACATACACGCATTTCCTTTTTTAGATTCTTTGTGTGACTGCTTGGTTGAATGTATTGTAATTTCATTTGTTTGTTTGTTCTTGCCAACATGGGAGCATCTAAAAGACTAAGAAATATAACAGTACTATTTCCAGACACCACATTTTCCACTACCCTGAATAAATCCTTTGAAGTACAACATCGCTTGGTTTTCCCACTGGGCACTTCTTCCTGAAATAAAGTCACAGGTCTGCGTTGGTCATTCTGTCAATATCTGCGACACTTGGATATTTCCAAGTCAACTTTCAGGAAGTCAGAGCTTGGCAAATCTGAAGGTACTATATTTAGCTGCGATTTGGGAGTGATCTGGGAGTGAAGGCTGAACCTGAAAAAGCAGGATGAGGGGGAGTATGTGGGGGCCAGTGGAACAGGTAACAACTGCAGAATTACTTTTTCCTGAATAAACCAGGATCTGTTTGACGGCCACTTTTGTCCCCTCTCAAAAATAATCCAGTGGTTTATGCAAGTTTCAGTTATTCAAGGTTAATTATAGGTTTTATCCTAGAAGATAATTTTCTTAATTAGCAGAGAATAAAGCTATTTTTTATATGAAGCAAACTGATTGGTGATACATTTTAGCTCAATTTTCTTTCTAGGCTAATATCAGTACATGTTAAATTAAGCCTTTTTGAGTGAAGAAAATATCACACTAGAATCATTGAGATCAGTTATCAAAATGATAAGGAAACAAATTTTCCAGACTTGTTAAGTGCTGATATCCAGTTTGAGTGTGGAATTCTCAGCATCAATTGCATTTGTTCATTCAAAAAATAACCAGTACCCCCTACCCAGAAAAAAGGCCAACATGTTTCCCACTTCTATTGGAATAAGGTTCAGCTTCAATATAGACTCGTTTTGCCCTAGATGTGGTCCACGGGATATCTTCTTTGGGAAATGTCATTGAAGAAAGTAAGATATCTATGTAAACAAATAAATTTTTATTTTACATGTATTTAAAAAAAACCCTTTACAAAGGCCTAATAGGATAAACACTGCTGATAATCACAAGAACATGATCAGTTCTTGTAAGGAATTTGGGACATCTCATGCTGAAGGGCTGTAGGGCATTGCTTATTGATTATACACATTTCAATTTTTGGTTCTTAGGCTGGCTTAAAAACACAAGCAAATATAAACCCAAAATGTAAATTTTCATTTTTTTAGAGTCATGGCTGTTACAGAGGGTCACCAGAATTTTTGTCGCATTTTGTTTTCCCCAGTGACTAATGGGTCCTGAGAATAAAGTTGTGTTAATATGTAACTCAGACTGTTCCAACGTCAACTTGATGACAACGTCCAAGTGGTTGGAGTAGGAATGAGAGAGCAATGTTACACATCTCATGGGTTGACAATGAACTAATTTGAAGAGGCTCCTTGGAAATCCACTAGGATGACGGAAAATAGAGTATCAACAAAGTTATCTTGACATGTGACACCAAGACACTGCACTAGAAAGCTGGAGTACTTGTCCTCTCTGATGATCTGAGAAAGAAGTCACCAACGAGTACTTAAAATATGCCAAGCACCGTTCCACACTTTTATCTCCCTTAATTTATTCAATCCTATCAATAATCTGTTAGAAAAGAATTGTTATTCCCATGGTACCCATGAATTTAGAAAAGTTAAGTAATTCACCAGTCACAGGTGTGAGCATTCAAACCTGCTTTGAGGAGCATGCATATGTGTGTGTTGATGTGTGTGTAAATAGGTAACAGGAGGTTGCTTCCAGAACTTTCTGGAAACCCCTTGTAAATGATTCTCTTGTAAAGAAATACATTTATTATAGTAGTTGCTTAGAGCAATTTTAAACTGACTTTAAATATATTAGCTCTGGAGAGGAATTTGGGGGGGGGCTTCACTCCTAAAAAAACTGAAATTTATCTTTCATGTATTTTACCACTTGCCATAGTTTCTACATGGTTTATATCCATTCTTTTAAATAGGGAAGAGGAAGTACCCAGGTAAGGGAGCACACCTGTAGCTGGCCAGAACTCCAATAAACATATGAGGAGAAGCCCAAAAGAATAAGGCAGATCTAGGTTCCCTGCAAACTCTGCCCTTTTTCCTGCTGAAGGTTATTAACCTCTCTGAGCATCAATCCCTTCACCTCTAAAATGAGCAAAAACATAATACTTATACATGGAGTGATTGGAGGGATTAACTGAGAAAGATATGTACTTGAAAAACCTGGTATTATGTTTTTGCTTGACAAATGTCACTTTTTTTTCTCTGTTGCATGCATTTTTTTTAAACTGAGTGGCTGCTGGAGGTCTCAGGGCTAGACCTAAAAAGATGGCTCTCAGAAAAACCTTGACAGATTCCCAGCCAACTCTACCTTGGCTGAGCTCCAAGACAAAATTTACCCCCCAAGAGAACAGAAAGCCCTGGGAATTTAGAGGTTGCTAATGGATGTTCTAATTCCTGGAGACCTATGACATCGTGTTGATGCTTATAGGAAGGTTTTTAAACTGGCTTGATAAATTTTGGAGATTAAATTATTAAAAATAATTTTGTCAAAGATTGAACCCTTCACCAGATGGGCTGTGTTAACTCTCATTTTATGTTATTAGTGTAATTATTATTGTTGTTGTTAGAGTACTGGGCAATAAGAGAAGAAATTACAATTTAAAATTAATTTGTCCTCACAATCTGAAACCGATGAGAGCCCATTCACAGCCTAAAGGGAAAGTCTCACATTTCTACTGCCAGGGATGATGGTGTCATAGATGCTTCTGCCATCAGTTCTTCATTGTTTAGTTCCCCATTACAGATTGATATTTTGGGCCAAGGCGGGAGCATTTAGTTGTCTCTTAAATATACTGATATCTTCATCATTACTATCTTAAAGTGTGGCCATGCTCACTGGTCAAATAGAGAGGCTATGGAATTAAAAACTGAAGATAAAGTAAGAATCATTCTATTTTCTTAAGTAACATCATGAGTTCCTGAGTAGAATATACTGTTCTCTCATCCTTCCATACAGTCATTTAAGAAATAATAAGCACCTACCGTGTTCCAGGCCTTGCACTAGGGATTCTAAGAAAAGCACATCCCTGATCTCAGTGAGCTACATTTTAGAGATACTTCTTCTAAATCAGGTTTTCTCTCAATAGTGACACTATTAACATTTTGGGCCCGATGATTCTTTGTTTTAGGGACCCTCATGTACACTACAGAAGCATCCCTGGCCTCAGCCACTAGTACCAGTGGCACCTCCCTTTCCATATTTTTTATTCATTTTCTTTAGAGAGACGGGAAGGGAGGAAGAAATTGAGGGAGAGAAACATTGGTGTGCAAGAGAAATAGTGATCAGTTGCCTCCCGCAAACCCCCAACTGGGGAGCTGGTCCATAACCCAGGCATGTGCTCCGACTGGGAATCAAACTGGTGGCCTGAGGGTTCTCAGGCTGGGGCTCAACCCACTGAACCACACCATCCAGGGCCTCCCTTTCCAGTTTTGACAACCACAAGCCTCTTTAGACATTGACAAATGTACCCAACAAGGGGTGTTGGGGGCAAAAGTGCACCTGGCTGAGCACCACTGGTCTAGATAGACATATCAATAATTAACTGCTATCCGTTAAAGCTCTCTGTGCTGTTCTTGGTCCAGATCGCACAAATTTCCTGATTAAAAAATAACTCTAGGCTATTTTGGATTCCTGGAAAAGTTTATGACACAACATTTCAATAGAACTCAGATGAAGTCTTGCGCACACACAACATTCAAACCTTTCCCAAGCAACTTATTATCAGGGGGAAAAAAAAGCATTAAATTCAACTGCCTGGGAGACTTTGATATCTATCAGACCCAGAATGAACACCACTTAGGGTGCTCTGTGGCATACAATTTGGCTTTTGCAGGAAGCATCACAGAAGAGCAAGTATCTTGTGAACATTGGGTAGACACATACAACTCAACAATGACCTATGCATGTCCTTCCCCTGGGTTCCAGAAATGTCATACAACTTTAAATATGTAATAAGTCACTTCAAGCTAAAACAAATGAACAAAAACAAAACAGAACAAAATGGCTTATGAAAACTCCTCCATTAGTTAGGATGATTTAAATATGAGGTATAGCATATTTAGTAGGTTTCTCTCATGTCAAATTAAATCAATTGGTAGGGGCTGACTGGACTACTGAGCTGGGAAAACCTTTTAAAATCACACCTGTTCATAGTAGTTATTGATACACTAAATATATATATTTTTTCCTGTCCATTAAATAGAAGGATAAATTGTATATAACAGGTATATTCCATCCTTGATTCAGATACCATTTTTTAATTCTAGGATGAAGTCTACATATGGGCTTAGCATGTCCAGATCCACTGAGCTCTTCAATATTATAGATGTTATATTGGGTTGGTCAAAAAGTCAATTTAGTTTTTTCCATAAAATAAAAGACACAGTTTTCATTTTCACCAATAACTTTATTGATCTGGATATTTTGAGTAGGTCAGCTATTTCCCGCTATTGGCTTCTAGTGGGTAGAGGTTGCGGATGCTGATAAACATCTTCCAATGTATAAGACAGCCTTACAGCAAAGAATTATTCGGCCAAAATGTCTATGAGAGCAAGAAACTTCACAACCATTTTTGTTTGACACATTCGATCAGTAACTGCACCTTCTCCATATGCTGCACAAATTTTTATTTTTTTGCATTTCAGTTGCAGTTTTACCTTTGTTGAAATAATCAAGCATAATACACTTAAATTGGTATTTTCTTCCATCTTCAGTATGAAAATGGTTACACAAAAATTCAACAATTGTTTTAATTTTTTTTATTGTTCAGTTACAATTGTCCCCATTTTCTCCCCATTGATCTCCCCTGCCCTACCCACCCCCACCTTCCACTTTCAATCCTCCCCTACCCCCATTGTCTTTGTCAGTGGGTCCTTTATATATGGTTCCTTGACTTGACGCTACCCCTTCATTCCCTCATTATCCCTCTCCCTCCTCCCCTCTGGTCACTGTCAATTTGTTCTTTATTTCCATGTCTCCAGTTCTATTTGCTCACTTGTTTGTTTTGTTGATTAGGTTCCACTTATAGGTGGGATCATATGGTATTTATCTTTCACCGCCTGCCTTATTTCACTTAGCATAATGCTCTCCAGTTCCATCCATGCTGTTGCGAAGGGTTGATAAGTTGTTTTTTTAATGCACGCTGATATGACAGCTGTCACGAACCAATCTAACAAAATTGTTTCAAATGATGTGAAAGACAACTAAGCGCTACTAGAACCATCATACAGAAGAAGCTAAATGAAGTTTTGACCAACCCAATAGATGTTACCTTACTTTATTCTACTGAACAATTTGTAGGACTTTGTTTTCCTTTCTAATATGTTATATGAAAAGCAAGTAAAACTAAAGTTTGTATCTCAAGCAAAAGATTAGAAGTAATATAGTCTTCTCAGGATTTATCAATCTTTCTTAATTTTTTCATTTTAAATACATTTATAACCAAGGCGCATGGACATATGATATATGCTATGATATAATTTATAGGTTCTTCTATGCTAACATTTATTTTTATTGAAGTCTGTGTATCCTTTCCTCCATTTAAACACTTAGCTATTATTTTATTCATTTAGTAAATACAGGGTGGGGCAAAAGGAGGCTTAGAGTTGTATGGAAAAAATACAATAATTAATAAATGATAATACAGGGATAAACTCTGTGTTTTGTCCACTTACAACTGTAAACCTACTTTTGCTCCACCCTGTATTTATTTATGGCCATCAATGTGCAAGTAAGATGCCAGATGATTGAATCAGACCTGAACTGTTCCCACAGGGGCCTTAAAATCTAGCAGAGAAGATAAGAAACGCACACATTGCAAGGTTACAAAAGGTAAAATGACAAATGCCATTGCAGAAATTTTTTTAAAAAAAGAAAAATTGCAGAAAGAGCTGAGAGGTAGAGATTTCTTTCCAGGTGGGAGATCAGAGAAGAGACTGCCTTTGAATGAGTCTTGAAGTACTGGTTAAGAATAAATTGTACTGGAATAGAAGACAGGGTATTCTAGGGGGCAAAGAAGATATTAGTGAAAGCAGAGAAGGGGGTAGTTTGGGGCTGTAGATACGAAGTAGTTCTGTTGGAATAGAACACAGTATTAAAAAGGAAGTAGCAGGAAGTAGATTGAGACCTACTCTGAATATAAAATCAGACTAAGAAGACATGATCTTTTAAAAGATGAAATTCCAACTATACCTAATGGAAGAGAGATTTGGGGCATAACCCCCTTCATTTTTTATTTATGTTTCATTAACGTGATTCAGTTGTTAGAAGAGTGGGCTGCTTGCCCAGTTACCAGAGGAAACCAGGTATCCTAGTCTATGCTGATGTTGGTTTTGTTTTTATAAACTGGGAGTGGCCTTAAGGAAAGAACTGATTCCCTTGGCTAATTGCTAGAGACACTATTTTGTAATACACATACAAAAACAGAAGTCATTTTGTTTAGTATTCATTTTTTAATTTTAAATGCAGACTTAAATGTTGACTTAAAAACTGCACAGGATAGTTTTTTAGCTATCTGGTAGATATGAACACTCTGCTCGTGTAAAATGGTAGAACCTATTTGAATGCTCTTTAGGGAATATACTGAGGTGATTTTACAACTGAAGCATCTAAGGTCAGTTGTTTAGAGCATTGTCTCCGTACACCGAGTTGGTGAGTTCGATCCTTGGTCAAGACACATACAAGAACAACCAATGGATGCATAAATAAGTGGAACACCAAATCAATCAATCAATCTTCCCCCTCATTCCTTTTTCTCTCTCAAATCAGTAATTAAAAATCAAAAAAGATTATGAGCACCTGCTACGTGATGGGCATTTGTAAACTCTTACTTATTTATTCATTCCATAAATATTAATGGAACATCTACTATGCAAAAGATAGGCAGGTTTCTACTTTCAAGGAACAGTGTCCACCAGGGAAATTAATCAAATAATCACAGTAAAAATGCATAATTGCAAATAGATAACAGAGCTATAAAGGGACAATAATAAGGTACTCAGAAAACACCTTTTTAAAAATCCGACATAGGCTGTGGGATAAAGAAAGGTTGAATCATGAAGGTCACTGAAAGAAAGTGGGATGGGTAGAGGGACAAGCATTTGGATCAAAGGGAACAGAAAGGCTCTGAGGCAATAAAGAGTGTGGCATGTTTAAAGAATTCAAAGAAAGAAAGCCAGTGAGTTGGAAAACAGAGAGAGAAGTGGGGGAGAAGACTGCATGATGAGAGAGGTAAGGAGAGACAAGGCATGGATTTGGTTATACATCCATGAACAAAGAGAAAACGGTGAAAGGTTTAAAGTTTGGGGAGTTTAAAAGAAGGGAATCTGATCAGATCACCACTCTAATAATATTACTTTCACTACAACGTGAAAATGGAGAGAAAGAAGGCCAAGGTACACATATGAATTTTCCTTTACAGGCTATTACAAAGAGCTGAGGGTCTGTTCCATGGAGGGTGTAGGAGACATAAAGGGAAAAGAAAAAGAGAGGTGACCAGCTGTGATAGATATGTAGGTGGTGACAATGGCAGGATCTGAGGATGGAAAATGTAAAAGGTGAGACAGGTGTTAAGGATAAAGTGTAAGTTCTAAAATACAGAACTGAATATGTGGTGCTGCCAGTCATCCCTAAGGGACAGGAAACAGTGGAAGAGGTCTAATTTCACAAGGACGGAGCAACAGTCTTCTCATGAAGCCCCTATGATATAGGATGATTGCTAAGTCCATTTTTTTTTTTATGAGGAATCTGAGAATCATATAAGGGAAGTAACCTTGGTTTCTCTTGTATAAATGACAGAGCCAAGATGGGAGCCTAGGTTTATATGACTCTAAAGCCTGAGGTTTTTTTTTTTTTAAAGACTAATCTAGTAAGTTATGGGTTGTAAAGTGCAGAACTCTAAAATTTCGAGCAGTGACTTGTTTAAATTCTTGAGGAGGCAAAAACCTCCTTTAAGTGGAAGATTGTGTGGTGGGGAAGGAGGTCTTTCCCATTTTGCCTGACCTACTTCTCTGTGGAAGAAGAATGACTGACTACTGCTTTTTCACCCGTATGAAACATTATAATGATTGCCTTCATGCATAGCTCTTTACTTGTATTTAGGATTTCACATCCTAGTCAATTTCTGATCACATACTTGGATGTGTGCTTGAAGGGCCAGTATTCTCTACAGTTGCTGGTTGTCAAGGAGAAGCCAGTCTTTTTATATTAAACATTCAGTTGGACAAGCCAAGCTTCAGTGGTGGTTGTTATTGTACTGAAACTGTAATACGATGGCCTAATTGAAGTATTAAAAAATTAATGGCTTAAAATAGTGAAGCAGTACTTGACACATAGTAAGCATTCAGTACATACTAGCTTTAATTATTATTACTATTATTCTTACTAGTTATTTATAAGATCAGGATCTTCTCACTTCCAGCTTATTTCCCTCATTGGAGCTATCTCCTCTCCCAGAAATGCTTTATTTTTCTCCTTTATCAACCCATCATCCCTTCATCCCTAGCAGTTGAGCACTCAATAATGCAAAAAAATTCCTACCAGAAAAATATCATATATTAATTCCTTTGACAAACACATGTCTATTCCTGTTCCAGGCACTTAGTACTTCCAAAAAGTCAACAAAACAGGAAGAGTTGTTGCTTTCATCCATCTTACATTCTGCCGAAGAAAGACAATCACTAGACTAATAAATATGTAAATAAATAATGTGTCATTTGTCATGCATGATAAATGCTTTTTAAGATTAAACAAAGCAAATCGTACAGAGAATCGTGTGGTGTGGGGTTGTTATTTTATCTAAGGCAGTCAAGGAAGGCCTCTTGATTGTGTGACATTGGAGGAGACCACCAAATGAAGCTACAGGTGGCGCAAGAGTGATGGAGTTGCTTGATCTGTTCAAGGAACAGCAAGGCAGTCGATGTGACTGAAGTGAAAAGAAAAAGAGAAAAGGCTGGAGGAGCGGCCGGGGATACAGGCAGAGACAGATGATGGGCCGCGGGAGGAACACGGGAAGCTACTGGAGTATTTTTAGAGGAATGTGATCTGACTTAGGTTTTATATCAAAAACACAATCACTCTGGCTGCTGTCTGACTAATAAGCTGTAGGAGGATAAGAGTGTAAATAAGGGGTAGTACAATATCCAGGATAGAGATGGTGTTCGGATTGTCCCAGAATGATAGCATTGAGAGCCGTCAGGAATGACCAGATCCTGGATACATTTCAAACATTGAGACAACATAATTGTTTAACAGATATACGTAGATTAGATACAGAGTGTGAAAGAGAGGAAGACATCAGAATTACACCAAGGTTTTAGGCCTGGGCAGCTGAAAGAATGGGGTAAGCCATTTACTGAGATGGCGAAGATCAAGAAGGGAGGAAAATAGAATTGTTCAACTTTAGACACGTTAAGATGTAGATGGGTGTTAGAAATGGAAGGGAAGATGTGCAGGAGGCAGATAGATAGAAATGACAGGAATTTGGGGGGGGGTGGATTTAGAGCTGAAAATATAAATTTGGGAGTCATAATCCTAAAGGTAGCATTTATAGCCAAGGAACAAATGTGCTCACCTAGGCTGACTGTGGGCTAAGAAGAGGTCAGAGGACCAGGTCCTGGGGCAGCCAGCATCAGGATTTGGGGATGAATAGCGGTAAAAGAGATGGAAGAGAGGGCACCATTTGGAGAACATGTTTCAAGGAAGAGGCGGCATTTCATTTTCTCAAATGCAGATGATGACGGGAGAAATAAATAGTTCCAGTTCTGAGTACCTCAAAATTTAAGAGTCAGTTTTCTGCATTATTTTTCACCAGTTTATGGAGAATCTATTCCAAGTTTCACATCTGGCAGCCACTGGGCCAGATTTTATCCACAAATACATTTTGTTTGACCAGCACAGACTTTGTTTTAAAAAATTGAATGTGAAAGCTTTTATGTCGGTCATATGCTCTACAGTTTAACCAAAGACCATGGTTTTGTTTAAAATAGGTATATGCTCCTGGGTCTTGTAGGAATTTATGATAAGGATAGCAAACACACATATGAAAACAGTAATTATTGGGCTTTAACTTACCTCCCCAGCCATATGTAAAATAATTAAAGGAATACCCTTTGAAATGTCCCATTCTGCCTAGTTCTGTGTCTGTGGCAGAGAGAATTATGGCCTCCAAGAATTGTCTATGCCCTAATCCTGGTACCTTATACATATTACCTTTTCCAGAAAAAGGTACTTGGCTGATGTGATTAAGGTTAATTGGTTGACCTTAAAATAAGGAGATTATCCTGGATTATTTTTCAGTCCCAGTGTAATCACATGAGCCCTAAAAGCAGAAAAAGGTAGTAGAAAGAAAATTCAGAGCGATTGAAAGTATGAGTAGAATGTGTTCCTGCTGGCTTTGGAGATGAAGAGGGCACCTGACAAGGAAATGAGGACCTCAGACCTACAACCAAAGGCACATCATGTTCTGCCAACAACCTGAATGAACTTGGCAGCAGACTGACCCCTCGGAGCCTCCACAGAGGAAAGCAGCTCTGCTAATACTTTCATTTTAACCTTTGAGACCCTGAGCAGAGAATCCAGACAAGGATGCTGGGCTTCTGACCTGCAAAACTGAGACAATAAATAAATGTTGTTTTAAGCTGCTGAAGTGTATAGTAATCTGACACAGCCAGAGAAAACTAATATAGTTTCCTTAATAAAGTATTAATATTTAAGTATATGCATGGTTGTCTACCAAATCTGCCTTCTTCCAGAAAGACTTCTTAAATCATCCTACCAAATTTTCATCCTCTAAATTCAGAGCTCTTATCTGTACTATGTAATAATGTATCTGTTGTTGGTCTGGCACGGCTATTTAATTCTCAAGTTATTTAATTTTTTGTGTATTTTGTATAACTTCTATTAAACAGACTGTAAGTTTCTTCAAGGCAGGCACTGGGTCTTCTGTTCTTGACATCAACTTCTGATAATCTGACCTGGTCGAGTCACTGAATCACTTAAATTATTGTACAGCTTTTCATTGCCAGTACTGTAAACAGAGTTTTCTGGGCATGACTGACCTGCACGACCTGGACAGGACCTTCTCTAGCTCCATCTGTTAGACAACGGGGTACCTCTAGCTGGCTTTCTAGTCACAGCCACCTCATCTCAGCCTCTTTTACTGACCATGCTCACACCTGCTCCAGGGCCTTTGCATATGCTGCTCCCGTTGCCTAGAACTCTCTTTCCTCCCTTCTGTGCTCGGTAAATTCCAACTGCTCCTTTAGATCTCAACTCAGTGATCACTGCTTCCCAAGAAAGGCCTTCCTGGCATCTTTCACTAGGTCAATGAACCTTTTTATATGTTCTCATATCACTTCCTCCTTGTTACAGTTGCAGCTTAACACATGAATCTGGGATAATCTAATTAATGTCAGGTCACTACCCAGTAAATTCTATTATAAAATGGTAGAAACCAGGCCTATTTTAGTTCTTCGGTAAACCCCCAGTGCCTACCTAACCAGGTGCCTAGCACAAATAGTTGTTTTAAAATGTTTTTCTTGTTAAATAACTGCATCTATAACTGTGATAGACAGAATAACGTCATCCCCCTAAGACACCCATGTCCTGTTTTGGAACCCTTGATTATGTTGGATTGCATGGCAAAGGGGGACTAAGGTTGCAGGTGGAATTAACGTTGCTCATCAGATGACCCTAAAGGAAGGTTACCCTGGAGTATCTGCGTGGTCCCAAGGGTCACTGAAAGTGAAAGAGGGAGGCAGAAAAGAAGACTCAGTCAGAGGCGGATGTGACTAGGGACAAATGACTAGATATTCTGGACAGAGATGAAATGTTGCTGGCTTTGAAGATGGAGAAGCGGGGAGCTGTGTCAAGGCATGGGGCAGCCGCTAGAAGCTATAAAATTCAAAGAAGTGGATTCTCCCCCCAAGACCCCCGAGGACACAGCTCTGCCAGTGCCTTGATTTTTATCCCGCTGAGACCCATAAAGGTATTTTTAACCTACAAAACTGTAAGATAATAAATTTGTATTGTTTAAGCCTCTAAACTTGTGGTAACTTGTTATAGCAGCTATAGGAAACTAATATGATAACTTAGACCATTGCTTTGCCCACAGAAATTCAATACATTTCCTGACTTCTGCTCAAAAGATGTATTGATTAAGACTGGATTAACAATTCAATGCACTGGGACACAATGTATATAATTTAAAGCTGGAAAACAATTTTTTTAATATTGCCTCTAACCTCTATCCCATAATACAGATTAAAAAGAAAAAATCAAAACTCAAAGAAGTAACTAGCAAAAATTTACACATATAGCTGGTAGAAAAGCCTCAGGGAGACCACCTATGTTGTAAAATAGTGAGAGGAAAAATTAAAAGAGAGAAACATCTTTGGATAATCTGTTCTACATATGGCGATCTCAAGGAGTAACAAGTAGTACAGCATTTTTCTGCCTTGCAGGCCAAAAGGCTAAGAGGACTCTACCCAGGTCTTTTTCTTTTTTTAATAGAATACTAAATAACAAATAAAATAACAAATAACAGATTGTCTGCAAGAGGAGAAAAAAGTGCTCTTTGAGTGGGATTTGCCACATGGGATTAGTGACGTCTCATTATCTTCTGCTTGAGTTAAAAAAAAAAAAATTGCTCACATTATATAAATAGATTCCTCTACTCTTTGGAACAAAAAAAAAAAGTGTGTTTAGGTTGTAAAATAAAATACTGGCAAGCCAGAGAGCTAGCTATTATGTTAATAAATATCAGTGGTTTCTTTTGTGTCGTAATACAGAAGGGTATTGGTTCATGTCAATACTGTAACTTGCTTTTGGCAAAATAATTAATTTTAAATTGTACTATCTGAGACTAAATACGTATGTCTTCTCTTACCTACAAGATTTAGAGGGTTTTAAATAACAAGGTAGTGCAAGTCATCAGCTCTGAGAAGGGAGAAGAGTAACAAATACAGAAATGGTTTGTAACATCAGTGTTTTTGATGTCAGCAATGGGCTTCAGATGGAAATAGTTATAAGTAGGAAAAGGTATTGGGACTTTCGAAGAGTGGACTTTCTAAAAAGACAATCAGTCACTGTGGAATATGAATACTCTAGTCTTGGGTTTTCTGTTAAATTACTAACATTTATTAGTCTGACAAACTTTAATGGGCAACAAAATCCTGCCATAACACAGTTATCTGCAAACCTCACTAATATTAGTAAAACCAACTCTGTTTAATAGAAGAGTGCTATGCAAGTACAAATCAGTATTAAAGAGACTGTGTATAAATTAGAGAAAAATGACTAATAGTAACATATTGTTCTGGGATGTCTTCCCCCAAGCAAGGCAAAAAATATCAGTCAACCAGTCAGCCAGGCTTTATTTAGAATCTAATCTGTTCTCAAAAGTATCCAAGCTTAGGGATACAAGAGAAGCAGGTGGCCAGCACATTTACCAAAACAAGTAATTCTAATGGCTAATGTTAATTGAGAACTCACTATATGCTAGAAAAATTTACCTGACTTAGTCATGATTTTCATCCCAACCCCACAATGTGTAAATTTCCATTCCCACTTTAAAAATGAAGAACTATGGGAAAGTAGCAGAGAAGTTAAGTATCTCCCCAAAGGCTACGCAGCTAGCGCACAGAGTCCAGACTGGCTCCAAAGCAAGTGTTCCTCCCACTGTCTCTAGAAATGGTGCCACACATTGCCGAGGGCAGGGTTTGAGCAGAGATAACTTAAATGAAGACCCTTGTGCTGCTAGGTTTGTCAGTAAACATGTTTGCTGTCTTTGGACATCAGTAGAGCAGGGTGGCTAAATGCTAAAACTTTGGATCCATAGTGCTTAGGTTCAAATCCCACTTCCTCCAGTTGGGATAGTTTCTTGATATTCCTTATATTTTGTTTGTTTGCTTTCATTTCTGTCACCTCACTCACAGGGTTTTTATGGGAAAACCCATATGCAATACAAGCTTCATTATAGGGTTGTTTTTAGGTAACACATCGGTAGTGCTACTTCATTGTGGCTATGCTGTGTGGTAATGCATACATCGCACATAGAATAGCTTTCCATGAGTGTTCGTTATTGCCAGTGTGAATCAAGGCATGAGGGGTCAAGACTGATATTTGATAGGCAGTATTAAATTACTGAAGCAGAAAAAAATTAAAAGATTGATCAAATTTATTCTTTGGCTGACCATTCATTGATTATGAGCCCAATCATGTAGCAGGACCTAGAAATTAATAAGATGAATGACTAGGCCTATCTTCAAAGAGTTTTCAAACCTACACACATTTACCATTGAGGCCAGACTAGGACCAGTGAGACTGCGGTTGATTTCAGAGTCCTCAGTCAAACCCCAAATTCTACATGACTCAATCTCATGTTTACTCCTTGCCTTCAGTTCACGGTCCGATTATCACCTCCATTCCTCCTGACCTTCCTCCTGGTGCACCAGTTCTTTTCTTCTATTCATAGCTTCCAGTCAATCACAGTTACCGCCCTGAATATCACAACCTAAATTTCAGTCCATATACAGAGACCCCCTTCTGTTCTCTCTCCCAGCTGAACCCTCCACTCTCAACAGTTCTGAGTTACGTAGTTTTTCCAAACACATGTCACTCTTTGAGATCTCATGCCTTCTGATATCGGAGCTCTTATCCTTTCACATTATCCTTTTGCTATATAAGGACTAGTCCTTCCCGTCCCAGCTTAGTCAAATGAAACTCCCATGCAGAGCTTTCTAGGAGCTGTTCAAGGCAACCTTCACTCTCCTGTGTTCCCTCCTGAGCTCATATATGCTGCTTTTAACAACCTGTAGAGCAAACGGTTCTGTTTTCTTATCACTGCCAAGTTTCTTAAACACAGACTATGCCCAGTACCTGGCTCTATAGTAGCTACCCAGATCCTTTAGTTAATTTCCACTGTATTCATATTGTCTGCCACAAAGGATAGCACTTGGCTTTGCACATGCTATTTGATAGTATTGTTATGGGAGCAAGGCACATCACTTGAGCAAAATCATCTTCAGCAAATCAAGAGGTAAATGGTGGAGTGATTTTTATCTTTCTGGCTCAGTTTTCTGAGACAAACAAAGAAAGCCTCCAAAGAACGTAGTAGCTAATTGAGGAGAAACAAAAGTGATCTATACTTAGGTGACTAAATTCTTAATTATAAATCTCTTTCATATTTTCTTTTATTTCCTGAACTGAGTTGTCCACAGTGACAGTGCTTAGGAGATAATCACTAAGAGCTGATTTATAATATCTGTCCTACAGTCAGTATCACTGGAGACAAAATTTTAATTTGCTTGGAAATGAGAATTACAGGAAGGCATACAAATACACAGATGGGTGAGCAACTATTAGGGGGAAAAAAAGGCTTTGAGGAGCCATTTGTAAAAAGGATTAATTTTAAATAGAAAAATGAAATTACCCTAAAAGGTAAGTATAAAAGTAGCACAAGTGCTCCTTATGTGAAATGAGAACTTTCTATAAAAGAATTTAGAGAGCAACAAAAAGCCATCCTTACATTTTATTATGTTACAGTAATCTTTTCTCTTTGATGAAAAATAAGAATATAATCTATAACCATCACTTAGATTACTTTTATAGAATTTACAAGCAACGGAAAATTTTAGCACAATACACCTGAGCAAAATGTATGGGTGTATTCCTCATTCAACCTGGAAGGGCATCTCAAATATTTTCTGTCAAATAGGAAACTAGAAAATCCTTTTCTGATTTCTTCTCTGATTCCCAAGAACTCAAGGTGACCTGCAAATGAAAATTATGCTTTTCTAAGTCTGGACCAAGGCGAATTCCAGGGTAGACCTTCTAGCAGATCTGTTCTTGACTCTTAAGAAGAAAGCAAAAGAGTAAGGATATCAATTGGTATTTCCTTAAGTCATTTATCTATTTAACAATCATTGAGCATTTTCTCAATATAAGGCAGTTTGCCATTTACTAAGAATGATAAATAGAAAACTAAAGATAAATAATAAAGATTAACAACCAATAAGTGCTAAGAACTTTACATGATTTTAAGCCTCGTGACATTCCTTTAGGTATCTGTATTTTCCTTATTTTACAGGTAAAGGAACTGAACCTTAGAAAGCTTAGATAACTTTTCCAATGTCATATTACTTATAAAGTGGAAAACGTAGGATTCAAATCTGGGGTGTCATAATACAGAGATAAGAGATTTCGTGGACGAAATGACATTGAATTGAGCTTTGAAAGATGAACAAGTGCATTAGTCAAAATATGCTAGGATATGCTATGGTAACAAATAATTCCAAAAATCTCAACAACAATTTATTTTTCTTCTTATATTACATGTCTACTATAGTTCAACTGCACATCTTTTCTATTATGCAACTAGGTTGACAGAACATGACCTGTTTGGAACATACCTGCCTGATGGTAGAGAAAAGAGGAATAATTGACAGGATCATGCAATGGCTTTTACAGCTGCTACTCAGAAGTGACTTAAGTAACTTTCACATTTCATCAAACAATGGAATTTACAAGTCAAGTCTCCTGTCAATGGAGTAGAGAGGTAGAATTCTCTTATGGTGGGAATCAACAGTCCTTGGGAATTCTATTACAGAAAGTTTAGACAAGTGAAAATGGAAAATAATATTCTAAATAAAGGAATATTCTAATCTTGACTTCACCATAAAAAGTAGCCAGTTAAGCACTTATATAGAGAGTGGAATTGCAAGTCAAAATGGAGCATTATTTAAGAGACTCAAAAAAGGACAATGATTTGGGAATATTTATAGGCTGATCTGAGACAGTCACTTTAAAAGAGAATCATTAAATGAAAAGGGAAGAGAAAAGAGACTAACTTGGGCTTCCAGAAGAATATGAAAATTTTCCTCCCTACTGTGTGCTTAAGTGTCTGGCAGTGATTACTGTGAAATTTACACAATGACGCCAAACACCAGCATCTGCTCTGACTCACTCTCATGACTTTGAGCTGGGCTGGTCATACAAAACCACCTGCCTAAGCTCACAGGCCACAGATCTGAGTAAATCGGCTACTTGCTGTCCACAGCACTGAATTAAGAAAGGCAATCCTTCTATCAACATCATCTTTTCACTAAAGCAACCTGCACAGTTGAAGTGATTTTTCCTTGGAGAATAACCGCACTCCTAAAGGGTTGAGATTACTATAAGGTCGCTTTCTGAGTCTGATCCTGGGCTCAAGGGTATATCACGGGCCGTTTTCTTTAATTTTATAGTGAGCTCTCCTTGCCAAGGAGAGTTCATCTAAGCTGTCTATCTGATATTGCATAAATACTAGGTAAACTGAATTTTGGGTTCGACATGAAATAAATCTACACTATCTACCTGGTGACTGATGACTTGGGATGAACTTCAGCTCATATCTGTGTATTAATGTCTCCTATAACAAAGACAAGACTATCTCACCTAGGGCTTTTCAAATCTTCCTCAGTGGCTTAGTTATATTCTAATTTTGACACATTAGAAACCAAAATAGAATAACATATGTCATCAGAAAATCGATTGGCCTCGTGGAGCTGCCATGGCCCCCTCTGAAGGCAGCAGAGCTGCGACTTGCGGCTCTGTGATGTGGGCGACATTTTTACCCTTTTTGGTTGCTTGAGTGTGAAAGCCCCAAAGGCATGCAGCTTTGAGAAAGGATAGACAAACATCAACTTTCCAGAATCTCTGAGTGATCAAGCAAAAGTGGAAACCATTTCCTACAACCCTCTAAGGATTAGAGAGCAGTGTTAGAGAGGAAGCCATGTGTCCAGGACATTAGAATTCTCACAAGTATTTCTTTAGTCTGAAGGAAATTGTTGTACATAAACTAGGATCCTACAGGCCATGGTGGGGGAGAACTTTCCAAACTCTAAGACTAACCTCAAGCTTACCAAACAATCAAAGCATCTGCCAAATAAACAACAACAACAACAATAATAATAAAGAAAGAAACACCCTTTTAATGTGAATGAGGCCCTTTGAACCTTACCAACAGAACGTACTCAGATCACAGAATTTTTAGAAGCTCAGCTGAATTAGAAATTCTATAACCTTGACTTGAAGCGAACCTTGGAAATATTTCAAAGCATCTTCAAGGGTTCTCAGCAAGCACCAAGCCCATGGATTTCAAACACATTCTCTTGTGTCTCTGCGAGCCGTGGAGAGAGAGGAAAGCCAGGCTTAGGAAGGCCCATTCCGTCTCTTCAAGTCTCCAATCAGAGTGTGCTGCTTTTTATGTATTACATATTGCACTTCTATAAAATATTTCTCTTGAAAAAAAGACCCTAGAGCTTTGAGGAAAAAACAAAACAACACAACTTAAAAATTACTGCTCCAAGCAGGAAAAATTAAAGAGAAAGTTTAAAATGGCAGCAGGTTCTAGTGCCCCTTAGCTCCACCGGGTCTGTCAGGAGTAGGGAGGTGGGGCGGGAAGAGGGGGTGTAAAATGATCCCCAGGAGCAAAGACAGCTGGAAAGAGGAAAGAACACAGACTTAGCACCATATCGCCCTCACTGCATGCAAGTTGCCCCTGGCAGCAGCTCGGAAGAGTCCTGTTTTTGCTAAATGTTGTAGGTAACCAGCTGGGCTTGTCATGCCCACTTAATAGCAGTACTTTAAGAAAGTGTTGTCATTTCCTTGTCAGACTCATTTCTCTACCCTCTATTATCTTTTCAAAATCGTATTACAAAATATTATGAGCTTCCTGTATCAGACACTTTGGGTCTTAGTCACTCAATTATTAAAATTGTATGATTTTTTAAATTGCCATTATGTGTGGGCTGTCTTTACCAAAGCGACAAAGCAATTTAGTTAACCCAAATGCTGCTATGATTGCAGGATCAGAACATGGAAAATTATAGCATTGAAGAAAAAAAAAGACAGCTACTTCACATCAGTGCCAATAAAACCCTGGGAAACTCACCATGACACCATTATGCTAGACAGAGCGGAGCAAATGCTCTCAATGTATTACCGTGCTGGGTAATAGGAAACAATGTCATTTAGGGCTGTTAGTTCTACACCAAGTTGCTGCTCTATAGTAAACAAGGCTCTTAAATAATGTGACAAGCTCCACCTTCCACAACACGAGCAATTCTGATCCACCGTCAGCCATTTCTCACGGCACCTGTGCCCAATGCCATGCGATCCCCGAGCACCTGCTGTCAGAGCTGCCACCATCCAGGGCTGGGTCCTTGGCCTTTCTCAGTGGACAGCTGTGAGCAGGACTCTATAGAGACTGGGTTGTGCAGGATTCTAATGCTTGCTGGGCTGGATGAGCTATTGACAAGGCCAACCTGAAAAGGACAGGGAATTCACAGGTGCCTACCCAGCCTGATTTCTTTAAAGAAGCCAAGCAATAGCATCATTGACTGTCATTCTACAGGCAATGAACTGATCATTTAAGGTTCTCCTTTCCCTTGTTTCTCCAACACAGAGAGCGGGGCTTACTTAACACCAACCTGCAAATTCAGCCTCTCTCCAAATTCTGGAGCTAACCTTGATGTTGGCCAAAGAGTATAATCTATCATATGGTGGCCCAGGCAAAGAGCTTAAACTCAAATGTCCAAGGAGATACATGGGATGTAATGACAAAAAGCCTGAGAGTTCACGCTCACCCAAAGAACACAGCACAGTGCAGCTCCAATGGACTCTTTTCAAGACAAACTTAGGGCCACTTTGGCAGAACTTCCAGTTTGTTCATTTAAGACATCAGAAATGCTGATTTTTATATAAAATAGAATTTTTTAAATAGGCAAAGTTTTTTGTTTTCTAAGGTAAAACATGTCTGCCCACCGGGATTAGGTTTCCTATTGCTATTGTAAGGAATTACCGCAAATGCAGTGGTTTAAAACAACACAGATATATTACCTTAGTTCTATAGGTCAGAAGTCCCAAACATTTCTCACTGGGCTAAAATTAAATTTGTCAGCAAGCTGCACTCCTGCTGGACGCTCTAGGAAACCACAGGTTTTCTTGCCTTTTTCAGTTTCTAAAGTTTGCCTCTATTCCTTGGCTACTTGCACTTTCCATCGTTTTCAAGGCCAGCAACATAACATCTTCGAATCTCTCCCTGACCGTGACACTCTTGTTTCCCTGTTAGGAGGACCCTTACATTGGGTCCAATGGGGTAATCCAGCATTAACATTCCTGCCTCAAGATCCTTCATTTAATCACAGCTGCAACATTCCTTCTGCCATGTAAACTAATAAACTCACAGGTTAGGGGTTAGGGCATGGACATCTTCGAGAGTTGTTATTCTACCTACGTGATATGGTAAGATATGATGTCTCCACTGGCACTGGTCTAGGCAATTTTATAGAGCTCAGAGGTTTATTTAGTCTCACATAGTGAGTGCTGGTTCCTGTGCCCTGCACTCAATAACTAGATTCCGGTGTCATTGACATGTCTCTGTCCTCTGCTCCCAATCTTGTTAACAACACACCTTCCTGCCCTTATGACATCCATTAGCTTTAAAGGTCATACAATGATATTCTTGATCCAGAGCATAAGACTGAGCTCACTGATGGGAAACACTTGTTCCCAGACTCCAGATTTTTGCCACCATGACTTTTCCATATCACCTGGGTCATCTTCAAGAATGTCTGCTGCTCTCTCTACTAAACAAACCCCTGTCCCAAGAATTGGAGCTTCATTCTTTTGGGTTCTGGATCCAATTGGTCTTATCTTCCACCCTTGGAAATTACAAACGTTAGGAAGGATTAGCGTATTATGTGATGTATAATGCATACTTTTTTGCACAATTTTTTTGAGGGAAAAATAATAACACACATTATACATGGTTAATACCTAAAATACTTTGTATCTGTTCTTGTGTTTTGTAATTATTTGTTACCTAAAATTTCTTGTACCATGATATGTTCAAAAATAAATGTTAAAATTCCTTTACAATGCAAAAAAGAATCTAAATATAAATAAATATAGCACTGAATTAAAAAATTAAAACAAGTTTTTTTCCTGAAAATTTGGACCAAAAACGTGGGTGTGCATTATACACAGGAGTGCATTATACATGGCAAAATATGGTATACCTTTACTTTGCAGACATTCATCAACCATTATCTGAGAGTTAGAGCAGAGCCAAAGGTGGATTCCTGGGCCCCAGAGGATGTCGTGAGGATGGAGGGATGGGATACAGAGAGGGCTTTTTCACTGCCTTCACCACATTGATGTTGTAAGCTCAGATTCTGACTCCAATCATCGAATTGAAAGTATTCTAACAAAGTATTCAAGAGCAGGGATGTGTCTCTTCTACAAGGTCTTCCTAGACCTCCCTGCTTATAGCAAAGACTCCTTTCCCCTTTCCCCGGGGAAAGGGGGGAATGCAGTAGCCAGAAAGGACCAGATTCCTACAGGGGCAGAGGAGACAGTATTGCTGACACAGGGTTGTCATAATGAGTTTACCAAAAATTGAAGCCCAAGGTCACAGTGTTTTATGTAAAGGAGTTTTAGATTTCCATGCTGATCAAGGTCACAGCGGAATTTGACTCTGCTTAGTGATGGACAGCTCCTTGACAGAACAAGACTGGAATCCACCCAGGGCTGTGGATAGCACAGCTTCTTACTTTCTCCGCCCTCCTCCTGCCACCTTTCCTTCTTCCTCTTTCCTAATTCTCTTCTCCAGGAACCTCTTCCTGTTCTCTTGTGGAGTAGGAGTGGCTTTTATAAAGGGAGTATTTGTGTCTTCTCCATTTGAGAGCCGGTTGTGCTGTATGACCTTTGACCTGCAGCTTCTCACCCAGAACATAGCTGTGCTTTCCCTGAAGAGACCTAGAGGCCTCGTGAATAACCTTTCTTGCACCTGAACTGTGCCCACAATAGCAGAAACACAAAGGTCAGGAACTGCTGGATCCTGTGTTGCATTTGTCACAAAGACACATTTGACCACATTCTTTTGCTTGTCGACATTTTAAAAAATCAAGACACTTCGTTTTTAAAAATCAAGACATTTCACTATAAAATTCAGACAACCAGACTCTCTTAAAGCAATCAGATGGTGTGGCTGCCCTGGGCCCGAATTCCTGCAGGCAATACACTCCTAGAACTAAGTAGTAGCTGACCTCTACCAGGCACGCCCTCCTCGATGTGGCCCAGTACCCGACTAGCCCATTAGGCATTTGACTTTGTAACCCATGCGGCATCACGGAGCACATTGATGTTTGCAGTTGGACAGGCCTCGGCCCGATTCCTGACTCTGTACGTAAGAGCTGAGGCCTCTGAGGGCATGGCTGAAGCTGCTGGTAAAAGCAAATCCCACTTCCACACACTAGGAGACTCTCTCAATTCTTTTATTGCCTCCAAATATTCTTGCATTAACTATTTCTAAAAACAAGCTGACCATCGATTGGTTCTTTGAGATTGCCTTGTCATCTACAGATTAGTGATGTGAAATGACTTCTTGTTCCAATTATAGTTATTATATCTGGCCCACCTCCAATGTTCCATGATGTAGCGAGCACTGTGAGTAGGCTGTTGCTTTTTCCGTTTAATACTTGCAAATTCATAGCATGGCCAAGACGAGCACTTCGTGGCGAAGGATACGATAACAGGGCCGGGTCCGCTCACCCACACCACGGCTGGTGTCGGCTTCCTGGAGCCCGGATTCCCTTTCAGACACCAGCGTATGCTCAATATCGCTTTCAGCACAGCCCCAAGGTTTGGGAGGAGACATTTTAGTGCCAGATACATATTTAAAATTAAAGAATAAAATGTTCTCAAGAGACTGTTCATTGGGCTATTTTATTTTCAGGATGCACAAGAAATGTTTGTCTCCCCAGTTCAAAATAAATGTAATTGACCTTTTAAACACAGAACCTCAGTGATATAAAGAGAGAAAGAAACAGTTCAGCTTAATCCTATTAGAAAAAATAACAATGGTAATTCTTCTATAAGGCCTTCAACTAATAAAAGCAGAATGTCCCTTCTAATTGTTATTAAAAGACAGGATATATAGAGATATGAAAATGGAAGAATTAGTATCAGGAGTCCAGTTCCTGCATCCCAGAGTGAGACCATGAGAGGAGCATGACATTGCTAGGCAACGCTGTGCAGTTAAACAAGTGCTCACTGGCTCAGTGTGGTGGTATAGAAGGTAGGAAGCATAATTCAAGAAAAGCAAAGGGAAAAAGGATGAAATTATTTATTGTTAATTGTGGGGAACAAAGGCAAATATACAAGTTAGTCACAGCCAAATTTTCAGGATATAGAATATGAATTCTAGGAAAAAATTCTAGAAAAATTAAGAATTCTGGAAAACCTTTCACTTTTTTTTTTTTTACCAAATTAAAGATGATTTTTAAAAATTAGGATTGGCGGTATTAGCTAGGTACTATGCTTTATGGACATCACATCATGATGAGAGTCACGATACCATTTTGCATGTGAGGACTGAGGAGGTGATTCATGTGCCCAGGATTAAAGAGAGAGAAGTGGAAGTAGCCAGGGTTTGAAAACATTCCTGTGGGATTTCAAAGCTCATGCTTTTCCCACTACACGGTGCTAGGTTCCTTTATTTAAGAAAACCTCTTCTCATTGGCTCCTTCGCTTTCCTGGGTCTTCAAGAATTCCAGTGGAGCTACCTACTTTGCCCAGGAAAACCCATTAGTGTGAATTGTCCATTATTATTTATTCACTCACTCATTCGACAAATACTACCTTCTCTCTCCCAAGCACTGTTCTACGTACAGGAGATACAATGATGAAAAAAATGTGTTTCCTGTCCTCTTAGGCCTTAAGCTTCAGGTGTTCAAGAAACTAGCAATAGATGAGTGAAAGCATAGATTATATGGTGTTAGGTACAGAAATATGCTCTAAAGCAAACCAAAGGAGGGCATGAGGGATGGGGTAAGGTGGGTTAGAAAGGGGCAGAGTCAGCTTTTCTGAGAAGTTACCAATCTACATTCTACGACTACATGTCCTGACTAGGAAAGGCTGGTGGCTCGTGGGTTCTTTTTTTTCCTGCTATTACTGTTTTGATTATTTATATATTTACTTATTCATTCAGATGTCTGTTTGCTTTTGTACTTCCACTTTGAGGAATTGTAAAAACGTATTTCACTTCTAATTACCTTTTTGCCTTGACGTATAAATGCATAATTCTTTCCAAGCGAATATACTGAACGTCGGGCTGCAAATGCTCCGAGAGGCCGGGCCCCACTTCAGCCATTGCCTCCTAATCAGTGCCAGCTTCCTCTCCTACACACCCACTGTCCCTTCTCCACACAGGTGTCATGGTCTTTTAAACACACACGTCGAATCTCAAATCATAGCCTTTTTTCTGCATGAAACCCTCTGATGATGTCCCATGGAACTTAAAAGGAAATCCACCCTCCTGAATGTGGTGCCATGATCTAGCTTCTGTCACTTCCCCAAGCTCATCCTGTACAAAACCACCTTTTCCCTGTGCCTATTATTAGGCATTGCTACAATGTGGGATGTTATTGCAACAATGGGACAATGGGTCATCTTAAATGTCCTTTCAAACTAATTTTTCTGACTTCTCTATTCTTAAAAAAATAATAACCAAAAACAAACAAACAAAAAAATGAAACCAAACAAAATGACCCTGGAAAATAAAAGTCTAACTCTTTTGACTGGAATGCAGACTTCTCCCTTTCCAATCTCACTTCTCACCTCCCTCCCATCATAAACCTTTCTTGTCACCCAAAATAACATGTGATATGGGACCTCTTCACACCTCCCAATTTCCCCTCTATTCTTTTATTTCTGCCTCCTAAATAATTACCCACTCTCTACCTCTCCAATTTCCAATTATCTACAGCTTATTTAAAATTTTAATACCTGGCACAGCCATCACCTCCTCCCATAAAATCTCCTTTTATTGTCCCAAAGGAACAGAAGCTCTTCCTCATTTCTCACATGGTATAACTTAATTTCTAATTTTCTATGTTTGTCTTATTTTTTCTACCAAACCATAAGCTCCTTATATTAGGCAGAGTAAATCGTAGTTGCTGCATTAGAAAAATCCCATAATTTCAGTGGCTAAACAAAATGAAGATCTATTTGTGGCTCATATCACAGTCCAGTGTGACTCAGTAGGGATAGGGCAGAAGAGAGGAGGTGGGGAAGGACACTCTCCTTTTTTTGGTCATTTATGATACCAGGCTGCTCCTTCCATCTGGTGGCTGTTGCAGCTTGTGGGACCCCAAATCCTCCACTGGATCCTCAAATCTGGCTGGTAGCAAGGAAAGAGAGAGAACATAGAGAAATGAGGATTGAGGAGGTGACTGACTCTTGACAGCCTTGTTCTAGGGCTGACACACGTCCCTTCTCACTTTGCATTCATTAGAAGTGGTGACATAGCCTCATCTGGATACAGGTGAGCTGGGAGGGTAAGCTGACTGTGTGCACAGAAAGAAGAAGAATTGTGTTTGGTGAGCATCTAGTCAGTCTCTGCCACAGTCTCCAAGTACAGATTCAATTGGAGTCCCCCAAAGACCTGCCGTAGTGCCTTAGACATTGAGTATATTCAATATTTATACCACCACCCTGCCTTCAAAAAGAAAAAATTAATACGGTGAGAAGACTCTGTGATGAAGCTTTCTTTCCATATCCTCTAGCCTTGCTTCATTGCCAGCTTTGGATTCCCTATCGTTCCACATGGAGAAAGTTTGAATTACGGCTTTCTGGTTGATTATGCCTTCCTGTTATAGGCAACGGAATCAACATCATATACAAATATTCCCTGACCCAGATCTTTTTCCCTTGTGCCCTCCCAATGTGCTGAGATATATATCCTAGAGTCTATTGATTGTGTTATGAGACCTAGAGCCAGCATCACACAGATTATATTTCTGTGAATTGCCAAAATATAACTATATATTATTAAAAATTAATAATATATAAACAGTTAAATGTTAAAATACTACCAACTTACTCAAAGAAATTTTAAAACAATTTGACCCGAATGGCAATAAAGGCACTACATGCCAATATTTGTGAAATGTACCTAAAGCAGTGGCTAAAGGAAAATGTTTATCTATGAATACATTAACGAAGAAACGAGGATTGAGACGGAGAGAAAACAACGAGGGCGTTAAAAGGGAGAGTCCCTGGAATTGAAAGGAGGCCGCAGTGGGCAAGGCTGTACAATCAGCACGTATGAGTGTCCCATAAGCTGAGGGAATACTATAGAAAGTAACTGGGCATGACTGTCCTGCTCAAAAGGGCTACCTGCCGAGGTGGAGTGTTCTCCAGCAAGAGGCCATGGATGTATTTCTGAGAGCAGAGCCAGGAAGGGTCAGACTGTGTCAGAACAGATCAAGTGCCAACCCGCCAGGAACAGTGCAATGGGAAGGACCCTGCAGAGCTTCTGAAAACCACTCAGAGGCTCCCCTGGACAGAGCCAACACTTAGGCTGATGCTTCCTAGAAGCAACCACTGCCCAAGAAAAGTTTGAATTGACATCATCTAAGTAAAAAGCATTTGTTCTGGTTTCTAACTTTTTCCCAAAAGCTAGAACAAAAACAGTCACGGGGAAGAAATGAAAAGCAACTGGCACTCCTGACACTGGTTGGAGCCTGATGAAAATCCAGGCCATTGAGAAGGTGAGCACCAGACTGATGCGAGACTGAATTTTTCAACTACACTCAACAAGACTGGAGTTTTTAATACCAGAAAGTGACCAGGAAACAGTAGGAGCTCCAGAGACATCACTAAGGCACAGGAAAGGGAGACTCAGCAGAGCAGATTTGAAGGAAGCAGTTAAAAAAATAACAATAAAACTACTTCATGCTGTATCTTGCAGAAATCAGGCTGTTCAGTAAACTAGCTTTTATTAAAGACAAATGATCTAAGCATTCAATTCAAGAGCTAGAAAAAAATTGCAAAAGAATAAAGCCAAAGAGATGAAAGGAAGTAATAAAAATGTTAGAAATCGATGAAGTAAAGAACAACAGGAAAGAAAACAGATTATTAACCAAACCAAGAGCTGGTTCTTTGAAAAGAATAATGAAATAGAAAAAAGTTGCCAGATTTGTGGGCACAAAGATGCAAATAAACAACTAAAAAAGAGTAAATAACTACCAAAAATAACAGAGATTTTTAAGTTATGTAAAAACAGTGAACTGAACAAGACTTAATTATATTTAAAAATCTAGATAAAATTACTAAATCTTCTGAAAAAGATAGATGATATCAAAATAGGCATATGATGAAACAGAGCTCTTAAATAACATACCAAGTCACAAAAGAAATAACAATAATAATTTAAAACTTTCCCTCTTCCACAATCCCCCTCAGAGTATTTCCGATCCAGATCATTGTATAGGTAAGTTGAGCAAACATTAAAGAAACAGATAACCAACTATCATGTACTCAGAAAATAGAAAAGCAATAAAAGTTACCCAACTCATTTTAAAAGGCTAGTGTAAGCTCTATATTTAAACCAGATAAAGTCATAAAAAGGAAAGAAAATTTGGGCCAATTTTACTTATAAACATAGATGCAAAAATTTTAGATAAGTTAACTAAATTCAACAGCATCCTTAAAAGAGAATTAAGACAAGCCAGGTTTATTTTAGAAATGCTTGGATGGCTAAACATCAATAAAAAAATGCATTAAAGACAATTTATATGGTCACTTAAAGAGACACGGAAAATCATTTGATAAAATTACTCTATTTTGTTGTGATTTTTTACAAACCATAGACTATAAGAAGTAGAAACTTTAACTTCATGAAAATGATGATGATGGTGACAAGGATGATGGCAGGTTGCCAATAAGATGGCACGGAGACCGAGAGACAGGGAGAGACAGACGAGATATTAGAAAAGAAAATACAAAGTTGTGAACATTTTCAAAAGACATAAATTATACATTTACATGGAAAATCAAGAAAATCAGGAGGCACACCATTAAAACTAATAATACCAAACAAAGTAGCCAGAGGCAAGTTCAGTTCCCCCAAATCAGTAACATCTGTCTTCATCAATAATAAGCCAATATCATGGCATTGGAAAAACCAACATGAAAACTTCTCAGGACATTGTGGAAAAAAGTTTAAAACCTTTTTAGGTGACTTCTCCCACCTCTCCCCATATATTCAAAAAAAGAACGGCCTTATAAAAATGTCAACTCCACCAAATGGCATATAAACTTAATGCAGTCAGTTCCAATCTAAATAACACTGAGAAATTGAAAAAGTTTATTCTAAAACTTTTAAAAACGATAAACATGCAAGAATAGGACAATAATTAATATGTCATGGCCATAACAGATCCTGGCAGAGAGTTAACAAATAGAACAATGGAATATGGTAGAAAATCTAGAAGCTCATATCCATTAATATGAGAATCTATCATGTAATAGAGGTGGCACCAAAAATAAATGGAGAAAATATGAACTATTTAGAAAATGATGTCAAGAAAAAATAAGTAATATTTCCCATTCCACACATTACATAAAAGTTAAATTCCAGATGAATTGAAGACCTAAATGAAAATAATTAAATTTTAAAAGGATAAAACTTGAGGTAGATTTTTTTTTTATGTTACTTTGGGACTGGGGAAGAGCTTCTTTTTAAAAAAAAATTCCAAAATTAAAGTCCAGTGGCAGAAAAACTAATGAAATTACATGAAAATTAAAGACTTTTGTCTAATAAATATCATTGTCAAAGTGAACAGATGGATGGCAGACTGAGAGAAGATATTTGCAATATTAAAATCTAACCAGAGTTTAACATCTAAAATATACCCAGAACCCCCAGAAAATAAGCAAAAATACTATAAGAAACACAATATTTTAATGGTTAAAAGTTAAAATTACACTGCCTAGAGAAGATGGTTTGAAATGATTAAATGAATAGGCATTCGATCTCACGAGCCCTCATAGGAATCCTCAGAGTAATAATGGTATGCCAATTTTTCCCCAAAATACTGATAAAAATTAGAAAGATAAGTAAGTATTATTCATCTCAAAATAGTATTTCTGAGAGCATTACAAAGCATAAGGATGATCACTTTGCTAAAGGGAGGGTAAACTGATATATCCACTGTGAAAAGAGATGTATATTATAATTTACCAACTTAGCTCCTCAGTACCTAGACCAGAGCAATTTTCACACCAAGTTCATAGATAACATGTCCAGTTGGGTTACAACATAATCCAACCCAATGTCTAGAGAAAAAAAACTGAACGTTCTTGAATAGTCTCGATGACCATCACAGTTCAACTCTGTAGTCACCAATATTGGGTTTATTCTCCTTTTTTACAAACAAAATACCTTCAATGTTCTCTCAAAAGAAACAATTTCGTAGTCTCATCTAATCGTGACATCAGTTTCTGTATCATTCAAAGTAGCATAGGTTTTGCTGCAATAGTAAACATTTCCCAAATCTTATTGACTTATAATAAAGTTTATTTTATTTGTGTTTTTGTATACCCCTATGGCAGAATGGCTCTGATCACTGGCTCTATCTTTTTTAAGGATTTTTATTTATTTGTTTGTTTTTAGAGAGGGGAAGGGAGGAAGAGAGGGAAACATAAATGTGTGGTTGCCTCTCGTGCGCCCCCTACTGGGGTCCTGGCCTGCAACCCAGGCATGTGCCCTAGACTAGGACTGGAACCGGTGACCTTTGGTTCACAGTCTGGTGCTCAGTCCACTGAGCCACACCAGCCAGGGTTGATTGCTGACTCTAGAACCCAGCCTGACCAAGCAAGAATTATCTGGAACATTGTAGGTCACAGGGGCAGAGGCAAAGCACATGCTACAAATGCCTCCGCCCAGAAATCACATGTGTCACTTCTGCTCACATCTCATTAACCACAGTAATTTACATGACTAAGTCTAAGGTCAGCACAGTGAGGAAAGATAATCCTCCACAAGAAGGTCACCTGCTACTGATAAGCACTCATAGTCTGCCATAGTGGATGTCCACTGCAGCACTGTTGACAGCAGTCAAAAATCTGAGCTAGCCTACGTGCTTCCAAGAAGGGGAATGAATGAATAAAATGTGACATACACACCTATTTTTTCATGTATCCCTCAGAACTGATAACACAGTTCACTATTTCAACAAAGGTAGGTGTATCCAAGCTGTAAGTTCAAATTTTATCTAAGCAGTAACTTAAAGAATCAGAAAGTAAAGTTATAATAATAAAATGGGGCTGTGTTTTTAAAACATTCATTAACGAAATAGCAAATGATATTTTTCCAGGAAAAATATGTCCAAATAAACATATGAGATGCCAGTTGGAAGAAAACACAATATACATATTAGACTGGAGTGAGTGACTATGGGGATGGGGGATGAAGGTGGATATTAAGTGATTTTTATAAAGGTAACAAAATAAAAAAATGATTTCTTACAATGATTGATGCTAGTGTGCCATGTACTGAATATGATCAATTCAATTTAATTCAATTCGATAAATGTTCATTAAGTAAGACTTCCAAGTCTCATTACAAATACAAATATATGACTTGAGAGAAATAATATATTAAAACACATATGCATATATATTCTCCACAATAAATTATCAGATGTATTCTTCTCTCCATCAGTCTCTTACGGAAACGAGACATGGACAATGTAAGCTTTTTATAAATATGAGTGTCACAAAAAGTTCTGGCACAAGGTGGGTATTTAATAAATGGTATCAGTTTTAATAGAGATAGTGCTTTAATGTATATGTTATTTAATCATAAAACAAAGTAAAGGATTTTAACTGCATTTCATATATGGAAAAACTAATAAAGAGAGGAGGTAAGTGAATTTTCCCAAGTTTACACTGAGTAAGAATCCAAGTGATAATAGAAATTTCAAACTTTGCTATTTGATCATCTGCTTGCCTAGAAACTAATCTTAAGTGAGCCCCCATTATAAAATTTCAGAGATTCAGCAAAGCAATATTATTATTATTATTATTATTATTAATCCTTATCTGAGGACATTTTTGGTTGCCTCCTATACACATCGACAGGGAATCAAACCCGCAACCTAGGTATGTGCCTTGATGAGAACTGAACCAACTCTTTGGTGTACAGGATGATGCTCCAGCCAACTGAGCCATGGCCAAGGCTGTTATTATTATTATTATTATTATTACCATCATCATCCTCATCATTATTGCTGCTGCTACCATTTTAAATTGTTTACAACATGCCAGGTATTTTCATGAGCACTTAATACCATCTTATTTGGTGTTCTCAAATTTTCCTATGTGGTAGTCATTGTTATTTTCAGAAGAGGAAACAGATCAGTGACTGAGTGACTTACTGAAATTCACACAGTAATTATCAGAAGCAGTATTGAAACAAAGATAATATTGATTCCAAGGTCTGTTCTATTTCTACTTTCCTAAGCTACTGATGTATGGACATGGCTCAGGGTTTTGGGGTGCTCTTGGACATACTCATACTAGGCACCTGTGTCCCTTAAATCTGAGGAAGTTGTGAACATTGGTAGAAATGAGTTACCGAGGACTCCATCAACATTGGTTGGACCAACAAAAGAATGAGACAAAGGGAAAATAGGGGTGAGAAATATAATCAGACTCTTATATTTTCCTGATCTGTGGGAGCTATAGAGGGGTGACGGATTTTTATAATCCTTTGAAGCTTGGTAGCATAGATAGCATCATCTAGGTATAAATGGGCTTGTGAAGTCTGAAGTCTCTTGAAGATAGTACTTTCTCTTCAAACCAGTGAACAGAGTAAATGCCATTGTTGAATGAAATCAGAATGCAGTTAGAATTCACCAACCTCATTTGTAGACTGTTATTTTAATATCTATGTAAATAGGGAAATTACTGGATTAACAGCTAGAAAACTAGAATTCTAGGACCACTTCCAGACATTGCTGTGACCTCCTTGGTCTTCATATTTTTCCCCTGTCAGGTGATAGTATGTAGTTCTACTCTATTTATAGAATTTTTACAAGATTCCAGTGACTTACTGAGTTTGGAAACATTTTGGAGAGTATTAAACATTGTGGAAAATGTGTCATGTGGAACTTGTGTCAGTATAGAAACCACTTTTTATTATAAATAATTTCTTCAATACAGGTCAACTTCTCAAATAACTTTTGCGGGTTTTGCTTCTTGTTACAAAAATAATATATCTTCACGGTCTGAAGTGTCAAAGTTAAGAATTAAAATTCCCCTATATGGTGGCAGGCAGAGGTAGTACCTTGTACCAGTTTGTGAGAGTCAATTGTGTACATCTCTTCCCAATAAACTTGTTTAGTGATATTGTGTTGGTAGTTTGAAATCAACCACTGTGAGATAATTTACACCACGGAAATTGGCAAATGTTACAAAGCAGGGCTTTCTTTTGGGAAGAAGCAGGTGTTAAACATTTACCAGAGTACCACTGCCCACAATCCCAGGGCTTTGTCAAGTTAGTGAATCTTAAAAATCAGACCATCTTTGTAGTAAATAAAAAATTGAGGGAGACTGAAAGAAGAACCAGATAGTCTGTCTTCAGCTTTAATGTGTCATCCTCCAATAGGGTACAGAGTGTCTAATAAACAATGAGAAGACATGCCTTATGAGCCTGAAAGGCTGGCATTGGCTTAATCCTTTGCATTAGCTGGGCATATAAATGGGTTACACAACACATGCTGTTTTCTTTCTTTTTCCTTCTTTCTTTCTTTCTTTCTTTCTTTCTTTCTTTCTTTCTTTCTTTCTTTCTTTCTTTCTTTCTTTCTTTCTTTCTTTCTTTCTTTCT